>BQNB010048743.1:0-39893 GCA_026074375.1 Tanacetum coccineum
ATATACTTTCGACAAATTTTTTTCTTTGTTTACGTTTTTCATCTTTATCTTCGCTGTTGAAACTTGAATGAGAAATCACACGTGATTAAACACTAATTTGAATATTTAAATATCTAACATGTAATAAAATGAACATATTTTCTACATTATTCTAAAACATTCACCGTTTTTCCTCAAAAAATAGGCATTCATAGTTTTCCAACCATATATAACACAATGTATTTCGAAATGTAGATTAGTGTTGTTTTTTTGGAACATCGATTTTATTAAACTAACGAAATCTAGCAAGGAGCTAGAATTACAAAGAAATCATATTAGGATTTTTAAGTCAATCGTCCCAACTGAACAAGACTTTGCATCTAAACTAACACCAATAATAAGATCTAGAAACAACGCCGTCAAAGATAATCTCCTTCAATGGTTTTTTATCCTCAAAGATTAGTGTTGTTAATTCATCAAAGTTGGATAAAACGTATAAAATCACATGTGATTTTTACCAAATGTGGTTTTTTCACATGCGATTATAGAAGTTTCATAGATGGACTGCTATAATATGTAATACGAATATAATGTGTGATGTATGGTTGAAAAGTCATAAATGTGTGCTTTTCTTTGCAAAATACGAGAAAAGTCTTTGATTTATAAACAAATACTTATGTCAATTAAGTAAAAATGTTTAGTGTTCGAATTTCGATATTAGTATGGAATCATATGTGATATGTCCGTGGTTCTAAAAGGAGCGTCATCGCTTTAAAAACGCAAAGGTTTCGCCATAGCCGCTAAGGTTTGAGGCTTGGTCATGCCGCCACGTCACACCTCACGCTATTTATAACCTTGGATATGTCATTTGAATTTTGATAAAGCAAAAAAACGTGAAAAAGCGAAAAACAAATTATCGAAAGTATATATCAAAGTGATAGTCTATAAAAATAATTAAATGCTTGTCGTAACGGTATAATTTGTTTTGTGTAATGATTGACGGTTTATGAAATATTTAATTTATAAAGCTGAGATTTGGCCTTTGTATTAGATAAAAAAAGTTTGGCAGTAAACAAAATACCTTCACCTCTCTCTAACATAATTCTCTCTCAAAACCTAACCACCACCGCTTGAAGATGAACAAACAAACCCAAATTACAAATGAGATTTGGGTTTATAGGTTATTAGTTTATGCTAATTGATTATGAAAAAAATAGGTTTTTTTTCCTTCTAATTTGTAGTTTTTTATGCAAATTACTTGATCTAATTATTGTTTTATAGGTGTTAAATTATTCATAGGGTTGGCACATTCAACAAGCAGGTATGAAAAAAAAAATCCAAATTTGTTTTGTTTTCTTTCTAATTTGTTTTTTTTGCAAGTGCGTTGATGTTATGATGTGGGTATCGATTAGAATGAGATGCTGTTTGTGTTTTATGTAGAGGGTGATTTGAGTTGCGGTTCTTCTAGGCTCTCAACATGTCCATTAATATTGTGGCATTTTCTTTAGTAGGTAATTCTTTTCAACCTTAACTTGAATTGATATGCGCAAATCATTCTCTTACAAGCAACTATCTGCCTAAGTATTGCCTTAGTGGCCATGTCGGGTGTTTTTTAGCTTTTGTTTTCCATAATTTAAATACGGGATGTTGTTACTGTAGGAATCTTAACTTCCCGTTTGTCTTTGGCTTCTCATAAGCGACAATCAACGTCCTTAGGTACTTCTGCATTGTAATTGTTTTATATTTATAGCCTTTTTTGCTTTTTATCTTTTGCTGAGCTACGTGGTATTCGGTATTTAATGTGTGCCCTGTTTATGTAGCCCTAATTTTGTTTTTGACATACTACTGTTGCATTTAAATATGAAAGTCAAACAAAAATTAGTTCATGAATATGGTGGTACATTTAATTCTTACTTCACCTGCCATGAATGTCAACAGCCGTTTGCGTGAAACCGAGTCGTCATCGACTATTAGCCCAACATGTTTCACAAAAAATTCTGATGCCGTTAATGTGACTGCTGTCGATGTTGATTTTTTTGAGTTACCAAAAAAAATTCTGCTGATGAATCTCCGGTTACCAATGCATTTGGATGCCTAAACAGGTTTGTCTTTGTTGGAATGTCCATGTAGTGTGAGAATTCATGCATAAAATACTATATGCTATTAGGAAGTTATTCCTGCCACATGAAGTCAAATTAGTAGTGTAAGAGACGAATCGTCGATACGTATGGCCATGTGTAATGACAAAGTCTGTATCATATGTATGGCCAATCTCGATCTGCTAAGATAAAGTGATCCTTTAACGTAACCCTCCTGGCCCGGATTAAGTTATCATTTTCACCAAGGTCTGATATTAAATCTGATGCCAATAAACTTGCTCATTTAGTAGAATATTCTCATTGCATCATGGGATCATTATTGCATATTCATTATATTTGTAATTTGGGTGTTCATGTGTTGTTAAAACCCATAATCTGTCAAACCAAAGTAGTTTCGCTAGAATAATAGATTTGATGTTGACATGAATCATTGACGTATATATGATCTATTATAGAATGATGCACGGATGAGGATACCACCATGTTAGTGATGCTTCACATACAACAAACTTTGGTTTTGAGCTTTGATTAGTATAGGGGTGTTTAGAGTTCAAAACTTCATGAACGTGATACTTACATTATTGGTCATTGAGAAAATTGCTCTTTAATAATGAAAGTACAAATTTACTTTTCCATTCATATCCATCTTAATAATTGCAAAACTTCGGTAACTTATAAACTTGAAAGACATGAAATGAAAGTAACAAAATAATGTTATTTATAGTAGTTTTTTTCTTTCTTACCTATATTCGACCTTTAAACCGCGACAAGAAAAGTTATGTTTAAGGTTAATTTCAACGATCTTACCATTCTTAACACGTTTGGCAATATTTCAAAAACCGACAATTCTCGACTTTGATAAGACTTAACTGTTGGTTTGGCCGTATAGGACATTAATGTTGTTGAGGCCCCGTTTGGACATGTATGATATATACACGTTACTATGATATTGTTAAAGTTGCATTGTATTTTTTATGCACATAGTCTAAGGTCTGATTGACTAGCACTTTTTGTTTGTTTAATGTCGAAGGCTTGAACTGTTTGATGTGGAGTATATAATTTGGCTTTGGAATTACCAAAGTGAAGCAGGCTTAGATATGATCCAATTTTTTCTCTTTTGTTTTGATGGTATTTTCTGTATTCGATGTGAATTGTCCTTGAAGCTCCTAATGGGTTTTTATTGTCTGTTATGCAGGATTAATCTTATCGTAGTTTGAGCATGGAAAAGTCTGAACGTGGCCGAGCTTCAAGGGAAGTCTTTGGTTCAAGATTGGCATAAAACGGAGTTGTGGAAGTTGCTTAAGGAGCTTGACAAATCAGGTGGTTTATTCTTTGCTTTTAGCGTATTTTGATTTGAATGGCATAGTAAGATAGCTTACCCATCTGCTTATTTAAAAGTGCTGATTTCATTTGAATACAAGCAAACAAGTAAATAAGCATTTAGCGATCCCAGCACTTAGCAATAAGCACTTAAAATTATGCTATGCAATCCCATACACTCTTTAAGATAACATGGTGTAGGAGATGATGATATTGAATTGATTGACGTTTTGAAAGTGATTACTCATTCATGAGTTTTCAAGCCTTTGAGTGAAAAGTTTTTTGTGATTACTCGACTTATAGGTCAACATAACATGTTTGATTGATCTGCAGCTCAACATAAAGCCGTCGCTAGAAAAGCATCAGTTCCAACCCCACCGCCGTCATGTAGCAACAGTGTCATCTCATTCGGTTTTGCTCACAGAAAATAAAAAATTAAAGGTATGTTAGTTTGTTTATAGCTACTCAATTATAAGCAAAAGAAAAACTCTTTTTTACGTATTAAGAGTTAGTGTTATGCAGTGGTGGAGCTTGGCATTTCAACGTGGGATGGTCGAAAACGTAATTTAAACGGTGTGTGGAAATCGCTTCACTTATGTCGTTGCTTGCCTTTCACCAATGCGGCACTGGATCTATTTCCTAGATATGAGCAAATAAGTAGTCACGGTGAGTAATCCCAAACACCCCCATAGTTATAGATTATGCATGGTATTTTAAAAAATTAATGTATTCCCGTTTGTTTAAGATTTTTAAATACGCATAGGTTTTTTTTCATTATTTGAACTATCTCCTGAGTCATAGCGACCTGCTTAATCTAACAGGTGCTATATTTTATCTACGCTGAGTTGTCTCTATAGCTTTTGTTGGATTTAATCCTTGTTCTTGGATCGAAATAGAATAAGTGCTCGAATCAAAATATACCAAATAATAAATCTTTCTATAATATCAAATCTGTCATACATGAATTTCGTCTTTACAATTGTTTCTATATATAGGAAATGAAAAGGTACTTCTAAATGTTATGTCGGTTCAGTAAAAGTTGTGTCTTTTCGGTGATAACTGCCTTTTGGCGGTTATAACTGTCAAAGACAGTTGGGTTGGGATTTTGACCCGTTTGACCCATTTGTTTGGGATTACCGGTATTTTGGGTTTGACCAAATATCTCCCCCGTAATCACAACGATGCGTCTTGTCTTCAAAGCATGTAGGTTCCCTATTAGTGTCAATAGGTGAATGATTTCTTCCTTGCTTGTATTTGATGTTTTATCCACCCTCGTGCATTGTTTCGCGAAGTGTCCATGCTCTCCACATTCATAACACCTGATCTTGCTTTACCTTGAGTCCTTGACTCCGTACTTGCTCTTCTTCATTTGGATAACTTGCCACTGCAATCATTCCTTGCTTTCTTTGTTGAAGCCCATTACTTCGCCATTTTCCATAGTTCTTGTTGTTTGAGCTTGTCAGATAAGCTTGTCTGATCATTTGCCTCTAGCGTGTCTTGACTCTTAATCGTATCTTCTTAACTGTTAGTCTTCAATTGCTTCTTTCAAATGACATTCGTCTAGGTCTTGAGATTGTACTATGGTTCCACCGATCGGTAAGAATTTCTTGGGGCAGGTAGTATAAGTAGTTTCCAAACTAGAATTAGTCCTCCAAATTCTCTCTAAGTCCCTCTAAATTTTGGCCTTTATACTATTAATTTTCCTCCAAAATCGCTTACTTTCTCGGTTTGGTTTTTATCTTGAGCGTCTCTAGTTCACTCCTTAAAGTTAGCAGTCTTCCTTTTTGAAACGAGATCGGCTCCCAAGTGTTGACTTTGATCGAGCTCATACTTCCTTTGCGGTTGAGTATTGTGCGACATCATTAAGACTTCTGTGAGCAGTGTCTGGAATTATTGGGCCTTTGTTGTGTTTGTTTCTCTCATCCGATGTTGACTCCTTCTTTGCAACTATCTTCCCAAATGCCATATGCCTTCATTATCGTTTTCCGCATTAATGCCGCAGTTGTGGTAGTTTGTTTTCGGTCAACTTTGGAACAATGTAGAGAAACATTTCCTAGTTCTCGAACTGTCCGCGCTGTTCTATGTGTCATCCTTTGTCATGCCTTGCATTATTTCATATAATCAAACCGAGATGGTTTCTGAATTTCTTGCTTTGTTGTTTGGGCTACTACCACCGATAATCTTGCTAGGCTACTACCTAGTTTGATTTGTTGTGTTGTTTGGGGCTACAAACCCGTAATCTTGCAGTCTAGGCTAAACGACCTAGTTTTATTTGGGCTACCTTACCCAAAAATCTTTATGTTTTGGCTACGACCCTAAATTTTGTTGGCTCGACTACCAAAAATCTTCTTCTAGGCTACGACCTAGTTTTAATTGGGGCTACTATCCAAAAAATACTTGCTGTTGTAGCTACTACCTAATTTTTATTTTTGGGCTACACCCAAAAAATCTTTCTAATGAACCAACGAAGTCGAGTTACATTTTTTCTTGCTATTAAAAAGTAAAAGTATTTTTTCTTTTGATAAAAACCTTATGGTCTTGCTTAAAAAGAATTGTTTAGAAAAAAGAGGTATACTACCTTATGTTATAGTTAAAGTACATTTTCCTAAACAAATTAAAGGGTATAACTGTAAAAGAAATAAAAAATAAAAGTTGAAGGATTTGTTTTTTAAACCTGATGGTTAATAATAAAACCCGTGTGTGCCCTATATTCCTTGCCACGCTCTTTTTCTTTTACAATCAGCCTCCCTTCTTCTTTTTTTCCCTGAGATATCTATCTCTTATTGTGAGATATAAAAAACTCTCTTTCCTCTCTTTGGTGGTTTAATCCCCTGAATCAAAATAGATGTTTTGTTTGTTCAAGCTTCTCTTGCGGAGATGCTTGCTTCTATCATGTCATCGATTACCTTAATTATCTTGCGAGGGTCTCGATAGATAGGGATCTTGCGGAGTTGGGCTCTCTTTGCTAAAAACGAATCATTATATTGAATCGGATTACGCGTGTGATCCTTGATCAGAAACAAGGTTAGTTGTTCCTATTGATCTGATTTGCCCATCGATGATGACTTCGTTAGATGATTCGTTGTGGGTTGGTTTTGATCCTGGTTGACTCCCGAAAATTTTTTGCGGTTTCTGGTGATTCAAAAACAAACGTCAGAATCAAAAAGGAACTGGTATATGATAAAGGTTTTATTCTAAACCTTGTCTCTGATGCAATTGTTGGATTATCCAATGTTCTTGGATACATCAACAACGACCATTCTTATGTATTCAAAACATTATCAAAATGTTCCAAACCATTCATGCTGATAATATTTTCTCCCACAGAATTTTCAAGACATATTTTAATCACAAGGTATTTCAAAAACTAAGTGTTTATTATTTAAAATAAGGGGAGAAAATGTAATTAAAATATGATCTATTCGACTCAATGTGCTGAAGAAAAGGTTTTATGGTTCGATCTTATACCCAACAACATCTTAATTTCACGACGATTCTGAAGTCATAAGGTGGTTAGGTTAGGAATCAGTCCTATGATCCAACCAGAACCGGAGGGATCTACCCAAGGATACTCCATAGTTAGAAATAGCAGTCCTTAGGTATGATTGGAGATGAATGTGTATAAGGGAAGAATGCCGACTAAGATTGAGCTAACACTGGAACAATCACAACAAGGTGTTAGTAATGACGTCTTGGTAAGCATTGAAGGGGTTGAAGAATTAAAAAGAAATGTATGGATAAAGGGTGTAAAGAAAGAAGCCCTCCACACACTTTAGGCAGAAACCGGGTCAATACATAATCTATCAGATTCACAAAGATGAATTCTGGTATTGAAGACAAGACATCATAGACCCAGTGATGCACTGCACAACCCTTCCCAGCCATTCAAGTTTCTCTCAAAAGAAACTTGTCTCATTTGTCACGGAGATACACACGACTTCTATTGACTTTCTTACTCTGAGTTAGTTGATATTGAATAGGTGGCAGTCTGCTCCAGCCTCCGATTACTAAAACCAAAACACACTAATCGAGTCTAGAGCCAAGAGATCAATATATAAATCTCATTAGGACACATTCCATGACAAACACTTATTGAACATCATCAAGTTCACAAGCTGTTAACAAGAGTCCTACGCATTATCTTTGTGATTTTTCCAGAACATTCAGAGTGATATTCACAGTGATGAACGGAAATCCTTCCAGAGTCAACCTCAAATAGCTCTACAGTAGGTGACTTGCGAGATTCTATATGGATCAAGCTTGTGTCAACTGGATATTGATTTTGGTCCAGTAAATAAATTGACGACTCAATAAGAAAGATAGTAACTATCTAATTCACTCATATCGTGTTGTCTGCTTTGAGACGTTCGGGTATTGAGAACAAGCAAGTATGGTGAATCTAACGCATATGCGTTAGAGGATCAATCTCATCTTTTTGGTCTAGCCATGGAGGGCACCGCCCCCCAAACCTTAAACATAAGTCCGCCCCAGGTTGTTCTGGTTTAGGGGCGTTGATTATCCAATTACTGGATGCCATTCTTGAAAAGATTGTAAAAAGGAGCTACAACTATATAGCAAGACCACTGGTTTCCTTAATAGGAAAATTGATTGGTCATGTTCGTAGCCTACTCATTGAATATTTAAGAAGACAAAGCAACGTCTGACTAATATAGTGGAAAACATACCCGAGAGCGAACCACCTATCCATACCGAATCTACCAGAGAAGATTGGATCCTTCCATGTGTTGAACGCCTTAAAAAACTTGAGGAATTACTTGAAGAACTAGAAAAAGACTTGCTCAAATTCCTGTGGAGAAAGAGCATATGCTGCATCATTCCTTGGACCCGATAAAATCAGTCGAGTTTGACCTAAATAAAACTAAGCGAGTAGGTTTTTACAGCATTATCATAAGCTTTTATAATCCAATCATTATCATCATCATCAATGTCATAATTTTCCATTTCACAGGTACTACATGCTACTGTGGTGAAGCAGCTCGAGATTGCAGCCTTGATGGAGAATCATCTGGATTCTAAATTCCATGTAAACCATTTCCTCTCATTTTCGTTCATTATGAAAGTATCTTTAGAAATTGGATGAGTTACTTTCTAAGAGGACGTTTGGGATTGTGTTTCGGGGAGATCATTTGATTACTACTTTTGCAAAACACGTATAATAATAAAATAGCGATTGGCAAACTATTTGAACGAAAAAAAATGCAATATTGAGAAAGCACTTTGAGCCTTGCTTCTTTAGATTACGTCATTTTGCAAGCGCAATACGAAATACGACGAGTGAAGTACAGAATCTCAGTTTCTTTTATGTTGTTGAGTTTGACTTTAATTGATAGTTGATTTATAATGACAACTTGGAAATATTAAAAAACACATGTATAATTCTAATCTATAAGTCGTAACTGTGTACGCAATAGAACCGATACATGGATTTGCAGCTTCAGTTATACTTTGGCTAATCAATATTTTTTTTTCAGGTGTCAAGTGCTCAAGTCGTATACAAGAACCTAATGCATGAATTTGTAAGCTCCCATAACTTCATAATCTGTAGCTTTATAGCAATATAAAGTTGATCATATTTTTTTAAACATGCAATAATATGTTTATTAGAAGAAGTTGTTTAGCGCGGATATAATAAGCCTATTGAAATGAATCTATCTATACTCTTCTATAAAAGAGTTTTTTTCAGCCATCTAATTAATATTTTCTAAATATAACCTTTCATCTCCAATTGACACGTGGCAATTCAATTGTTTTTAAATCGCCCCTTTAAAGTCGGACGTTATCAAAGCCTCTCCATAAAAATATTAATTTACTTCCTTTTGTTTGTAAAAAGTCAACAAAGCCTCTCCATTCACACACACACTAATAAAAAAACGCTTCCTTCTTTTGAAAAAAAGTCAAAAAACGCATTCTCCCCCAAAATCTGCAACAATAAAATCTCCCCCAAATTAAAAAAATGTGAGTTCCACACAGAAGCCTCCCGTTTTACCCGATTATCCCTCAATCGAGAACCATAATTCTAACCCTGATTTAAGATTATTATGAATCACGACAAGGTAAGGCATTAATTCTTCTAATGATGATGTTAACAAGTGTTCGTTATTGTTTCTATGCATCTTTGTGTATAATAAATTAATGATCAAAAAACACAATGTAGTTGCTATTCATCACTAAATCATCATTTATATAAGGATTCAAATGTAATCACACCCTTATTTAAATTGAACAATTAATAGTTTTAACCCTTATTTTATGGATCAATGTTGAAGAACATGACTCTTGAGAGTTTTACCAGTCGTATTCTGTGGAGGTCTAAACAGTAGAAGAATCAGGGCGTTCAAGTGTTGTTATATGTATCTGTTGTAGGACTTTTCTCGCCGGAATGTTTTTTTCCTATTATTTAAGAATTTTTTTTGACTTGATGATCTTTGTACGTAATTATAAGGTGACAATGAACATAAGTCGAACGAGGAAGGAGATGACCAACATGCACGTAAGTTATCTCCTTTTAGTTTATAGGTTCTATTGACGATATATTAATCAATTTGTGTTTTGTTCACAGTGTAGATCGATGATGTTGAGCGCCATCAGGGTGTCATGGAGAGGGATATATGAGAACATCTGAAAAGAGACTTCTTGGAGGTAAATTACTTTTCTGGAATAAAACATTCAACATGTACTCAAGTAGGTTGATGGGTAATTCTACCAGCCTACCACCAAACAATTGTATCAGCAAAGGCTGCAGCGGGCTCCACAACTGTCACGTCATATGTTCACAAAGAAGGTTTGTTCCTGGAAGGCTGCAGCCGGCTTCACAACACTAAAAACTGATTGATGGTGTCCTTAAACTTAAAATCTCTTGGAAGGTACTTATTGAGGCATGGCCATTTAGTTAACTGTTCTTGGCATGGATATGTATTTTACATGTAACTTAACACATATAGAATGGAATGCCTTTTAATGTGATATTTAGTTCTAATGTTTAAGTAAATACTTGAATTGGCTCTTTTCTCCGTCTTCAGGATCATATGACTTTAAGCACATTTCGCCTATTTGACTCGTCCTCTTTTTAGGTGCATATTTATTTGAGTATTTGTCTATTTGATCCGTATGACTTTAAAATTAAGTAATGAACCCATGTTAACCCATTCAAAATTCAGAAATATATGGACAAAGTTGCTAGGTCTACTGAAATAGTTTAAGTTTCGGTTTGAATTTTCTTTATTTTACACTGATGAGTTACCTGAATGGGTTTTTATTTTTTTATCATATGGAGGAAGCCTCGCATGTCAATGATGTCCCAGGACCTGCTGATAACCCATCATCTGAATTAAATCATCGAATATTGATTGAAGTATTTTTGAAGTAAGAGATAAAAATAAATCGATCTATTCAAATTCATCATTAACACTTTTAGGTTTTAAACATGTTAACATTCAGTGGTTAATAATAAAATGTTCAGAACGGGAAGTCGTAGACCTCCACTATTATAGATGCAGGGAAACAGTATAGAGGAGCTGGATCTTTTGTAAATGTAAGTTCTTCTAGCAATGGCTCCCTTAGTCCCATGCAGACCATGATAAACTACACAATAAAAGCCTTATTCCTATGTCGCACAAACTTGAATGATCAAACATGCATGCCACCAAAATAAACTAGAAGCAGACTTTATATTTTCAAATGGGGCATGCTGATAATTTTCGAACAGGTTAACAGTCCATTGACTTAATCAGTTAAATTAAGCATGTAATGCTACTTATTAAATTAACATATATATTTAAACTCCCTTAAATTAAATAACACACATATAAATAGAAAACGTGTACATACTTGAATCAAGCTCAAGTTTTTGCAAATTTTGACCGAAGAAAATACAGTCACTTAGATTAAATACAATAAGCATCTAAGGTTCCGTAACGAAAAATCAGTTATCATTCAAATGAATTGATTCAATGCAAGTATCATGAATTAATTAGAGTTAGTACATTTTTGGTCCTTGTGGTTTGGTGCGTTTTCACTTTTGGTCCAAAATTCAAAAAATGTTTTGTTTTGGTCCAAAAACATAGTTTCGTTCCACTTTTAGTCCAATTCCGTAAATTTTGACTAAAATTTTTGGACTAAAAGTGGAACGAAACTATGTCTTTTGGACCAAAAGTGTAACGAAACTATGTCTTTAGGACTAAAAGTTGAACGAAACTATGTCTTTTGGACCAAAACCAAATCTTTTTTGAATTTTGGACCAAAAGTGAAAAACGCACCAAACCACAAGGACCAAAAATGTACTTAACTCAATTAATTATTGATTTTTTTTTCAATGAAGCTATGTTTTTAGGTATATATGAATGATCTTAATTTATATTGATCTATTTAAGCTACGTGGGAGTTGAACTAATCATTGTTTTTCATTCCAAATCATGTTTCATTGGAGTTTGCTATGATATTTGGTCTCCATTCTGTTTCTTCTATGTTTTTATTAGGTGTTCAGGACTCTCAATGTGTTATGTATCCATCTTAAGGCAGCTCAAATGTAGTGTTTTGACCCATTTCATTTTCAAACGTAATTCATTTACATGTCTTTTTTTAAAACAGACTTAAAAGAAACGTTTATAACGCGATAGAGGCAAGGGAATGTTAGGTCAAGTAGATGAAGGAGAAGATCAATAATGACATGAGTTACAAGGTAACATATTATCTATATCACATCAATATCAAAATTTTAAAGTCAGGGGTTTTGATGATTTGTGTTATGTTTGAATAACATATGTTGCAGCAGGTATGAAAGATTAAGAGGAACATATATTGTGAATCCAAATTTTGTATGAAGTTTGTTAAACATGAGCTTTTACTTTTTCATCGTTTTGACCTATTTGGTTATTGGGTACTGTTTCTTTTATATATATCTCTGTAACTTGAACCTAAAAAAAGTTTTGTAGTTGAAACTTTGAAAAAGAAAACTAATTGTTTTGCATATTTGAGTGAAAAAATGTAATAGGTTGCTTAAGGGTGGTGTAAATGTCCTTTTTAATGTTTTATTTAAGCTACTTATCTTATCTTTTTTTCTCTTTTGTTTTGTTTAGGAAGTTGCATGCTAGAAGTGAAAAAAGCGTGAACAAATATAAGCTTCAGTTCTTTAAATGTATCGTTCATTTGTTATTACTTCTGATTGTTGTTAATTATTTTATAATTTAGTTAAAAATATTATTGTCCTAAAATTACTTATTGGAGTATATCGTTTTTTATACTGTAGTATGCTTTGAATTTTAGTTGTAATTGAGATTTTACTTTAAATTCTAAAGTCTAAATGTTGCTATATGAAATTACTTATAAAATTGGGGCAATTTTATATTTTCTCAATTTAAACATCATAATTTCATATTTCCCCAACATATGCTTTAAATGCATTGTACTTGTGCATTAGAAAGTTGTGTTTTGGGTAAATATAGAATTATCAATTGGTCATAATATTAATGCATTCCATAGATGCAAGTATTATTGATGTTTTGTTTTGTTTTTCTTTTTTAACGTATTAGCATTGGAGTTGATCACAACTACGTTGCATTAGGGCTGATCACGATCCGAAAATTAGACTAGATCAGATTGAAAACAACTTTTGTGAAAAATACCGGATCGAGGACCTGACCGAAATGGTCGGTCCATGTCCTGGTCGGTCCGATCCTATCCAACAAAGCATAATTGCCGGTTTTGTATAAGATCGGACCGAAGACTGAATATGAAGAAAATGATGGACCGAGGACCGGACCAAAATATGTTCGGTCCGGTTTCTCAGTTCGATCCGGTCTATTATCATCATTATGTTGCATAATAGTAATGCAACCTTTTTGAACACATATCTATTACTACTTTATATAAGTGACTCATTTGTTTCTCTTTCTTTTTTGTGTACCATAATTAGTGTATTAGTGTGCATATTCAATTCAATTTTATAAGGCTTGATTCAAGGTTATTCATGTGATCACTAGCCACTCATATATCTTCTTATATATCGTGTACTTCTAAAGCTTAATATGTTAGAGAAGTCATTTCAAGGATCTTAACTCTCTTGATGAAAATTCATATAATATTTATTCTCCTTGCCACAAGTTTTGTTTTCATATTATACTAGCATGATTCATGTTTTTGGACAATCGGGTCATTTCAACCTGTAAATCAATGAGTAACATCTCACATCTATCCGTTATCAAGCTCATCCAATAAAATAACACGCCATGTAGATTTAACAGCCATGATTACTCATCGATTACAAGAGTGTACTTTCATACGCACGTGATATTCACGGGCTTTTATTATCATGAAAGAGTCAATTATACAGTGTCATTAATCATATATTTTAAGTACTAAATCTACGAACTACGATAGATGAGGTTGTAGACACTATAAACAATAAATTTCTTTTAGTTGTACGAGGCGAAGAAGTTGTGTATCTCAGTTAAGAGTATAATTAAAGTTCTACAAACTTTATCAACGGTTTGAAATTTTCGGTGTCCCCAACCACAAACTTATAAATGAAAGTAGATGTTCCGATAATGATTTTACGAAATGTTGATAAATCAAACGGCTTGAGAAGTTTAACAAGACTACGTGTTGCCTGGCTGATAAGAACTTGCATCAATGCGAATATAAATAGTTGAAGTCATTTTGGGAAGTGAGTGTTTATTCCAAGGATGAAAATCACACCCTTGGATAAACATGCTTTTGCATTCCCCCCTAAAAAATAAGCTCATAAAAAAAACTACAACTCTTTCTTATGTAACTTTATGTTCTCTTTTGGTTATTTGACTATTAGTTTGATTACACATATGTTCATTTGTACGAACCTTCAATTTCAAACTGCGTGCACTAATTTGTTTTTTTAAAGGCTAATTGCAAATATGCAAGTCAGTATCTTCTTTTTTGTCTTTCCTTTAAAATACTCGTGAATTTCACGGGTCTTTTAGCTAGTATAAGATATAAGAGGACCGGCCCGCATCACAATCTTCGGATGATGATAGATATGATATACGCACGGTATGATCGCGGAGAATACGCTAAGTTATGGAGACCCATACATATGGCACCACATAGAAGATGCATTTTAGAGCGCTGCACTTCTATAAGATATATATAGAATGAGAGATAGAACCCATGTGAATCGTTCTTCAGCCTGCTCCATACAACCTCTCATCTCAGTCCTATGATAATAGTGCGCCTATAGTCCATTTCGCCTCACAACAGAAACATGAATGTTTCTTGCGCTAATAGATAGATCGCACTCCCAATCTCGAGCGATCTCGCGCGCCGCGCCTCTGGTATAGCTCCTGTTTAGGGTACAATACAAGTAAGATAATGTTGTTCGCTCGCGGATCTAGGTAACTTGGGGCTCTAAATAACCATTCTGTCAAAAAACTAGTGATCTAAGAGACGTTTAACACCTACGTTAGTTCGAAGTTGACTATCTCTACTCTGAAGTATGCCCCCAAATCCTATTGAGTGATATGATTGGCAGCATCATCCATGTACATAGACCCACACGATGCATCTAGAGAACAGTCTGTGTGCTACACATACTCATTCTACGGCTGCAGCCTAACAATCCACGTTTATCCTTGATGTATTCTTGCATTATTATCATTAGCATGGTATTATTTAGTCATTCAAATGTATGTTGTTGGCAAACACCCCGCAGCGAAGCGCGGGTCTATATCCTCGTTTAGGGTACAATACAAATTTCAAATTTTAACTTGGGCCTCTAAATAACCATTTCAAAAAAAAGTAAAGCCAACATACATATAAAAACTGGTGCTATTACGGCTACACCTCCCGCTTTGTCAGGTATACTACGAAGAATGGCATGGATACCTACGAAGAATGGCATGGATCGGTAGGAAATACCATTCCGATACAATATGAGACGGGGTGGGCATCGGATTAGCAGGTATATAATTGTCGGGATGTCCCAAAACATTAGGAGCATAAAAAATAACCCCCTCCCTATTTTTTGTGTGTTTTTTTATTTTTTTCTAATTTTTTATATTTATAATTTTATTTATGTTATAAAATTGTGAAACGAAAAGTGCGGGAAAAAAATATAAAGTTTAACAAGTCAAAAGTATTAAACTGTTAAAAAATAAAAGTACGGACATCCATACTTTTGGTGGTACAAGGGGTACCAATAATAGCACCCTTTTAACTTATATTTAGAGTTAACAAGTTGAATTGTCTTTGTGTTTTGTCAGATGTAATAGGGTACCTACGCAATGCAGTAGCAGGTACTCAGTGACTAATTTTGTGGCGAGTAAATGCTTTTCATTTATACGTTTTTTTAACAGTAATTTTACATACAAATGACAACTTTTAACTAAAATAACTATAAGCAATAGCAATGCAAAAACATCAATATAAACTAACGCCAAAACCACCAACAAATTACCGTCTAAATTATTAATAATGTAAATGGTTAGCGCTTTAATTTTCAAATTTTAGTTTTAAATTGGTGGTTACAAGTTTAGTTAGTTTTTTTACAAACAATTTCTTTAAAAAATATCATTAAATGAAACTTAAATTTCTAGATTTCATATTAATTTTTTAAATGAAACTTAAATTTCTAGATTTCAATGAAACTTAAATTTCTAGATTTCATATTAAATTTCTAGAACAGTTACTATATAGTTGAAATGCATATTTTTAAATGAAACTTAAATTTCTAGATTTCATATTAATTTTTTATTTTTCCTTTTATAGTAATTTTTTTGTCTTAAATTTTTAAGACTTTTTTATATGAAGTCCTAAATGCTTTTTAATGTAGTATAACAAATTTAGTCTTTGAATTTTCTTTTCTTGTATCGGATCTTTTCTTTGCAATCCGTGACAAGTTGGTCATATACAATTATTAGTTTGACTATTAATTACTATGAGTTGAGATCCTCAAAAAAAACAAGGGCAAAAAAAAACAAATGGGTTAATCATAACCACTCATTTTTTCAGCATCCACTTTCCCACTTTTTTCTTAAAACTTAAATATCTAGCAAACGATAAATCGTTAAACGAAAAAAAAAATACACCATCGCGACGAGTATTTTTTTATCTTTCTATAGAGGGGCACTTATATATACTTTCGACGAACTTTTTTCGATTTTTTTTTCAATCACGTCAGAAAAAATCTCATGGGATTTTTTGAAATCACATGAGATTGTGATACAAATCTCATGTGATTTTTTCAGACGTGATTGAAAAAAAACGGAAAAAAAGTTCGTCGAAAGTATCGCAACGAGTAATTTTTTATCTTTCTATAGAGGGCACTTCTATATACTTTCGACGAACTCTTTTTTCGAATTTTTTTTTTCAATCACGTCTGAAAGAATCACATGAGATTTGTATCACAAATCACATGTGATTTTATGAAATCACATGTGATTTTATGAAATCACATGAGATTGTGATACAAATCTCATGTGATTTTTTCAGACGTGATTTTTTCAGATGTGATTTTTCGACGAACTCTTTTTTCGAATTTTTTTTTCAATCACGTCTTAAAAAATCACATGAGATTTGTATCACAAATCACATGTGATTTTATGAAATCACATGAGATTGTGATACAAATCTCATGTGATTTTTTCAGACGTGGATCTGGGTTATGACTTTTTGTATTTTTTTTAGTGTGAAGGATAAGATTTGTTGGCAAAAAGATAAAAAAATGATGAGTTAGGCAAAAAAAACTGGGTACACGTAGGATTTAGCAGGTTAACAAGTCACCGACTACACATAATAATTGAATTTGAAAAGTTTAGTCACTTAATAGCAAAACAAAAAAAGATGGTTACACAGAATTAAAAAAAAAGTGTAAGTTTGCTACATTTTCAAGTAATTTGCCCATTACTATATTTAGAAGTATATTGTCTTCGTCTACCTTTCTTTTAAGCTTATAATCTATATTGTTTATAATGGAAAAGTTAAAAAAAGTAAGTAAAGTATATATGGAAACCATAAACTTTTATTATTATTTTCGTTTATAAAGAAATCACAAGAGGATTTTTCAGGACGTGGTGAGAAGGGAGAAAAAAAAATCGAAAAAAAGTTCGTCAAAAGTATATAGAAGTGTCCCTCTATTGGAAGATGATTTAATTCTCGTCGCGATGGTATGATTCGTTTTGTGTAACGAT
The DNA here is from genome assembly GCA_026074375.1 of Tanacetum coccineum. Classification (NCBI taxonomy): domain Eukaryota; kingdom Viridiplantae; phylum Streptophyta; class Magnoliopsida; order Asterales; family Asteraceae; genus Tanacetum; species Tanacetum coccineum. The sequence continues at coordinate 17,576 of BQNB010048743.1, forward strand.
TAATGGTCTGTGTGATATTTAATTTTTAAAAAATGGGGTGTGAATGAAAGTTGGGGTTTTTTATTAATTTATAAAATAAGAATTAATCTAAACCATTAGATGAAAATAAAATGAATGAACAAGATGGAGCGGTTTTTTTTTTACCATGTTCCTTATGGAACTTTTCTCTAATTACTATAGGGCAAATTGCTTGAAAATGTAATAAACTTACTCCTTTTTTCAATTCTGTGTAGCCATTGTTTTTTGCTATTAAGTAACTAAATTTTTCAAATTCGACTATTATGTGTATCGGTTTACCTACTTAGCAGGTTACCAGTAATTTATTTATTTTCCTTTTTTTTCTTGATCCAAGTCAGTTTATTTATTATACATCACCCTCTTAAAACTTATAAACAAACATACCCTTCTTCTTCCTCAAATCATAACCCAGATCTATACACATGACAAACACAAATAAAAATTCAGAAACAAAAAAACCACATCAATCCACAACATCACTCGACACTGATCCAAACATCATCACGCGACATAGATCCAAACAACATCACGACACAAAAGAACCCACCGTGTAGAACAGATCCTAACATCTAAACCCACTCAAATCTGAAAATAAAAATTAATCCAACATCATGTAACATCTAAACCCATATCCTAACTTAAGAAAAATCACGACACTATTTCAGCCCGTATCCATCTCCAAACCAATACTTCTCATTTGCTGATATAATTTTTTTATACCAGTTTCTCATGAGACTCGAAAAAACACAAACCACACTTTGTTACCACCGAATAACCCCAACAACAAATAACACTACAACCAGTCATATCAAACACCACTCGTCGGTACCGATCCAAGTTAATCGCCACACGTCTTCATAAAAAAATGATTCTTGAAGAACAACCACCCGTTGCAGTCGGTTGGATTGTTTGCGAGGGGTACATATTCATTACTGCCCGGGTGTTCTTGGAGGGGACACCTACGATGGGTACATAGTGCATCAGTTTCATGAGCTTAGAGTAATCGTAATCACTCATTGGGCAATACACACTTGAAACATTTCGTGATAGTTTTAATTATCATGCATACTTTGAATAATTGCGGTCCAACTTTCATATGTATAATTTTTGTTAACTATTATAAGGATTGAAATGGTCATGCATGCTTTATAAATCTTTTGATTTCAACGTTTATACTTACAAAAATCTATGAACTCACCAACTTTATGTTGACACTTTTAAGCATGTTTTTCTCATGTGAATTAGATGTTTGGCCCACATGATGTGCATTGGAGTCTAAATTGACAAGATTTCATTAATGGATTTCTAATTACATACAAATGATCAAATCTTGTTGTATTGCTTTCAAGCTTTTCATTGTGATGCAATTATGGGACAAATGTTATATCAATTTCAAGAAAATCAACAAGATTACGTTTCAAACGACACATTTAGAGGTCGTTCTTTTGTATCTTGTGCTGTTGTATTATGAAGTAACACTCCCGAACATATTTCCGATGCGACACATTTTTGGGGGTGTTACACAATATCCAAGTAACTAGTTAAGCCCGAAGCGTATCCTAGACATAGACTTAGAAGGACAATATTTGTGTAACTATGATTCTAGATGTATAGATTACTATATGGAGAGCTATCCCGGACTCTAGATCTGCTTGGTCTGCTTTACTAGATCCAATTGAATGATAGGTCGCATACAAAAGCGCGTAAACAAGTATAAATTGATAAACATAAACAAGCATACAATGATAAATCAAGAAATCGAGATAAACAAATACCAAACATTCAGATCTTCATAATAATGGCTAATACCCAAAGGTATTAGCCTTCAAATGTCATAATAAATACAAGAGAAATTATTTAGCCAAGGTAAACTAACCGAGTTAACGAATGATACCAAAAACTGAACGATTACTAAAGTATATGGAATTACACGTTGTCTCCTATGGAATTGATTACGTTGCTCGACCTCTTCTGCTCTTTTTCTCCTCTGAAAATCGACTTTTGTGTTTTAGGTATCGAGAATATGATTTAACACACTTAAAACTTATTTTTGAGCCTTCTATTTATAAGGTCTGGAAGTCAGTTGGATACGGCGTATCCATGTGTTGAATACGGCGTATTGGGGATTTCTTGGAGTAGGGACCACGCTTGATATCTTCCAGAATATTATATTGATTCTATATCTTGAATACGGCGTATTGATTCTCTCTGAATACGGCGTATTGATCTTCATCCTCTGTGGTCATTGGTGAGTGCAGGCACGGATATGCCGTATCTTCCTTGATGGATACGGCGTATTGGTCTTCAGAATAGTAATCTTCAAAATATCTTCATTTAAGCTCCAGAATGCGCGCCTTTTGCTAACTTTTACTAATTACTCCATAATTACTGCAATTCTCAAATATAAACGATTAAGTAACAATTCTTTGCAATAACTATACAAAATGGGTTAATAACATGGGATAAATGATGCTATAAAATAGATGTTATTTGATGTCATCAAATATCCCCCCACTTGAATCCTACTTGTCCTCAAGTAGCCTTTAGAAGTTTATAAAAATGTATCCCTAAGGATATTTTCCGTTAAAGCATTTATTCGATCTATTACAAGTACACAACCAAACACCTCACGAAATAGGAAGATGAAAACACTCAAATCACTCAACTAATCTATGTGGTAACATGTAACTAATTCGCTCAATTGCTCGGTCGTGATGAGTATTCTATCATAAGCTTGGCAAGGATACACATCTCCACCGCTAAAGCTAAGGAGTAACAAGTTTATAAAGGTAAATATGGGTTTTTGTATGGAAAGGCGTACGGTTAATCATTCTACAATCTTTCACCAGAAGTACCACTCCAACAAGGCAGCTAAAGCTCACATACACACCCAGAACGCCGGGATAGACATGTGTGTTCAATCACATCCCCATTCGAATTTAACCAACGGTTAGGATGAAGAATGATATAGGGTAGGAACCTTCTAACTTTCACCAAAAGTCGTAAACCAACGAGGCAGCTGAGACATGCATACATGGCCGTAACGACGGAATAGACATGCACGCTCGATCACATCCTCATTCGCATAAAACCAGCGGCTAATAACTAGGTGAGAGGGAAGTAAATTGTTGTTAAATAAAAATCAAGAAACAAATAGATTAAGACTAAAGTACAAGTTGCTAGACAGTTTTTCCTGACTGTTACCATGATAAAGACACAACTATTTACAACGTCTTGATCATAGATCAAAAACAACAACCAAAGTTGGCGTTCCCGTAACGGTCAACTTCCCAATCATCCCAAAACTTTACATACTCTACAAGATAAGTGGCGATATCTTCCACTTTGTACAATACTCTACATCGTTTATTTTTGTTGCGTATTAATGAATAATCGATCCTTCATGTAATTCCTTTGGTAGTTGCTAAACAATTATCTTCAAACTTTCTTTCTCTCTTTTTTCATTGTATTATTCTCATTTTTTTGATTTTTTTTCATAATAACTATACTTCAACTCTCGGTGTAGTTTCACCATCTTTACGATCATAATAATTCCGGATAATTCCTTCGTTAGTTCTTCATTCTTCGGATTCACCATTAATTGTGACGGTAGTAAAATCACATGAGTTTTGACTACTAATATACATTCCCATTTGCAATGTGCAAATTTCCAACCGCACCAAAGATAGAAAATGACACAAGACTTAGGAAATACAAACTTTACACTTTAAGCAACTAGTAACTGTAAATTAAACTTAATCTAACAGGGTAGGTTAATGTGTAAGCGTATAACGAAACAAATAGTTGGTGTAATTCCTAAAGGATTGGCTCTATGGGTTTTTCTAATGGATCTTCACTCTAAAGATGAGAGTGGAAAAGGGTTTAAACGGGAGGTTAACTAACCGGTGTAGTTAGTTAATAAGCAACATGTAAAGGCGATTTGGGTGTAATCCTAAAATTTACCAATTTAAACAAGTTACTCCAATTAAATCCATAATACTCATTATTGTGGTCTCGAATAGATATACCAAGCCATGTTTTAAAGTCCACTACATCACCGGCACACTCATATTTTGTGAAATTTGGGTAAACATTAGGAAACGGATAGGCTAAATCCTTACAATATCTAACAAGGGTTATTATGTACGGGTTATGTATCAAGTAATATCACAAAAATATGCTTGAATTTTTTTTAAATTTGATCATAAGTTAATCATTTTATTGTGAAAAATAGGACAAGTAAACATTTTAATTCCACCCCCCCCCCCCACTTGAATTATACAACATCCTTGTTGTATAGATAAAACATTAAAAATACGGGAATTAAAAAGAATTAGAATGAGAAACTCCCCTCATATTTCCTCGGTAGATTCTCCAATTTGTGTTTATGAGCAAGATTGCGTGTTGAACAGCCGTCATGAGGTTTCAAGACTCCAACACTTCAAGATCTTGCATATTTGTAAATTCTCCACCAATACTCGTCGATATTCTTTCACGAGGTCCTATGTAAATTCTCAGAAAACAAATGCAATTTTGTCTCCATGTATTCGTTTGGTTAGACTTTAAATAAATACCTAAAACTGTACAGGAAGTCGATACGCCGTATCCATTCCCCAGGATACGTCGTATTGATACTTGTGTCGAATACGCTGTATTCGTTTAACGAATACATAGTGATTCGTAGAAATCAACACACGTAATAATAAAATATATAATATGATAGAAAATTACAAAATTACCCTTGAGGAAAAAAAATAAAAAGGAAAATATTCACAAATATATATAGTATAATACGTATATTAACCGGGAAGTATGATTCCCGGGTCGTTATTCCCCAACGATTTGTGAAATTGAAACCACGTTTGATGTTCGGACAATGATTTGAATTGGAAACAAAGATTTATTTGATTATCTACTTCTACAATTTAAAATAAGCAAATGATAACAATTAAGCACGAAAACAAATAACGGAAATCAAACTTTAACTAAATACGCAAAACGGGAACCCTAAATGGCACTTAAAAACCCTAAATTTCTAAAATTAAACCTAAATTGAATTTTTCTTTTTAAATAGACTCTAATTGACTAAAAAGCAAGTTTAAAGAAAACTAGAACAAAAACGGAGTCAAAATGAGCTTAAAAACACAAAAAATGTAAACGGGAACGAATCTCGTTCTTTAAAAAATGAAATTTTGCAAATTAAACCCTACGAAGGCAAAACTAATTTTCCTAGAAACTTTACAATAAAAGAAAATTTTATAAAAAGATTTATATTTTTTTGATTATTTTTCTATTCTTTATGATTTTTTAGAGTTTTTAATAAAAATAAATGTTTAAAAATACTAAACTAATTATAAAAATTCTAAAAAAATACAAAAAATAGCTTGAACTAAAAGGGACCTAGGAAAAATAAGCTTAGGGTCACAGCTTAATGAATAAGCCACGAAATAAGCTTAAACAACTTATAAAGCTTATTGGGAGAAAACGTGTATAAAAATTAAATGATGTAGATGTATAACGAAAAAGACCCTAGGGCGCGTTGGTAGAGAGGTGTGTGGTGTGTGTTATAAAAGGGTAGAGGATGTTGAGGTCGGGGGTTCGAGTCTTGCTCACCCCCGATTTCCACCTTCCCCTTTTTTTTGAAAAACTTATAAAAGCAAAGTTTTAGAAAAGCTAAAAATAAACATTTTTAATAAAATAAACTTTTTATGAAAAGCCCTAAATAAGCTATTAAACAGCTTATAACTCGACATAAACACTTAACTTTATTTTTTTTGGTTCTTTTTCTAAAACTAATAATCTAAAAGACCACAATAAGCTAAGTTTATGACAAATTAAGCTACTAATAAGCTAATACTAACCTAAAGAGCTAAATGAACAAGAATAAGCACAAAGAACAAGCCATAAGCTAGAAATTCAAAATAAGCACTTTTAGAAACTTAAAACCAAACAGTCCCTTGGACATACTTTGAGCTTATATTTAAGCTTATAAGTGGATCCTTAGGCCAAGAAACTTATTACCTACTTAAAGCAGAACTAATAAGCTACTTAGAAATGCAAACCAAATTAATTTTGAAAAAATAGATAAGCAAAGAAGAAGCATTATGAGACAGCTTATTAGCTACTGAATTAATTACTTTTGGTTTAACTAAAACAAAACTAGAATAAGCTTAAAAGGACTTAAAAAGCTATAAACTAACTAATTCTAACCTAATAAGCTATTTTAAGAACAAATTAAGAAAAAGTTTAAGAAAATAAGCTATAAAAACTAAAATAAGCACTTGACAAAACCTGAGACCCAAACAGTCCCTACAGGGATCTTTGAGCTTATTTTTCAATAAGCTCTTGGATCCTTGTGGGGAAATAGCTTATTTAAGCTTATACTACAACTAATAAGCTTCTAAAATCAACTTTTGAAAATGATTTTGAAATAAATTAGCTTAATGAAAAAGCACTATGAAAATAGACCTAAGACTTAAATCATGCTGAGTTTTACTTTGAAAATGAAAAGACAAAAGGCAATTTTGCAGCTTAAATTTAGATGACAAAATAAGCTAGAATTTAAAAACTAATTGCAAACTTGTAAACTATGATATATAAGCTACTTTTATGCTGAAAATTAAAACCTAACACCTATTTTATCCTACTGAAAATGAAGCTAGAAAATGACCTTTAAGCTTTTTAACACTGCTGATGCAGTTGACATGCCTATGCACCAAAGATAAAGACTAGTTAATGCAGACTTGATGAACTAATTTTAACACTAACAAAACTCAAAACTTAAGCTAATTACATCTAATGCAAACACTAGAAATGATTAGAGCTTATAATGCAAACTAACTTTATCTAAACTACATCTAAAGCACAGCACAAGCAATGGTTAGTGCATACAAATGCAACAACTAATTCCTAAAACAGACATGAACATTTTACAGGACTAACCTTTTAAACACCTAAATACTTCTACCCTTGCTTATAATACTACTAAAACAGGACTTATATGAGAGATTAAAAACCATTTTTAAAAGACCCAAAAGGGCCACAAGCAGAACTCAAACTTTCTTGTTCAGTATTGCTATGGCCCAAACGCCCCTTTAACTAGACTCAACATAACCCATATTAGCTTATGAAAATGAAATTAAGGAGCTTAAATCCTATCAATACCGATTAAAACAATTAGCTTATAACCAAATCTAATGCAACACTTATTACAACAAACAATTAGCCCAGATTGAAGATTCTAATAAACTATATTTATAATTTTTTTTCTTTTGACAGATGAGAGATAAAAAAAACAATTTAAAAACTAAGATCTTAAGCTATATAACTAGGAAAACAAATGATCTAACCACAACGTAAAGGCATAATACGATAGATTTAGCTAATAATTATAGCAAGAGATAAGTGAAGAATAAGTAAATTCAAACTAGGAAATTTAATGACAGAATGGAAATAGAGAACTTACAGTTGGCCCTTAGCTAAAACAACGAGGCTTAAATTGCTCAAGAGCTTGTTAACAGCTTCTAGCTTAATCACAGGATAAGCTGTAAAGGTCCCATAAGCATCTTCCAGGAATCGGCTTATCATCCAAAAGGCTTAAATCCATTCAGCAAGGGTGTTAAACTGATTTTAATTGTTTAAGTAGATTAGATGACTTATTGAGCTCAAATCCAAGCTTAAAGACTTAGATGAGCTAGAGATAAGCTTGTTTTTCAGCTTTGAGTTAGTTTGGGAAGCTATATAGAATAGTTTATAAAAGCTCCTTGGAAACGGTGAACATTAATAAGAAGAAGCATATTTTTATTGGGGGAGTAAACTAAAATTTCATTGATATTCAAAAACAGTTAAAATTATTGAAAAACAAGATTACATTTTTAAATAAGCTAAATTACAAGTATAAGCTAAAATCCCTAAGTATTTAAAATACTCCTGATATGATCTTGTGAGTGAGTCCTTGCTTGTATATATAGCCGCTGAGGAAGCTTCTAGGCCCTGGAGGTTGTTACACGCCCCTTGTCATCTTATCCCTTGATTCTTGCTAATCATTGGGGGGGATGCCTTGTTACCACCGTTGGATCAAAAATGTGATCACACGGAAGCAAAGTGGGCAATCCGTGTTTGACCCCTCGTGTGCTTCTTGGTACGTACTTGAGTATTAAAAATCTACGTTGGTTTTTGTGTTTCTTCATTCCGCGTGGCATTTTCCTTGTGGGTTTTAACCAATTCTAGAGCGTTTGGTGATGTAATCTCTGCCAGCTTGTACTTAATCCGTAAATTGTTTTCATGTGGCAATTTTGATTTGCCTATGGTTTGAGATCAAGGTAAAACAGAGGAGATGTGTGACAGTGGTAACTTCTTTTCCACGTAAAAAAACACTTATAAAAAAGGGATGTTTGACTTTTTTTTCTATTGACCCGGGTGATATTACATTGGGCTTATTAAGGGGCTTTTTGGGCCGTTTGGGGTTGTTGGGCCTTGGGTTATTAACAGTGTTTTTGGATTTGAGTTATAAAAGTTAACGGGTGTTAACTCTTTATATATTAAAGAGTTAACACCGTTAGGGATTAGGGGACCATTTTTGCAAGTTTGTTTAACTTTGAGGGACTGATTTGGTATTTTTGGGTTTTGTCTTTTTGTGGTTGACTAATGTTGACCAAGGGTTGACTTTGAAAGCATTCTTCCGGCTCTTGTATTCTCTTTCCTTTCTCGTGTCCGTGTTTGTCCGGTTTTGACCGTTTTATTGTGATTTTTTCTATATTCGTACCTACACAATCACAAAGACAAAACAAGCAATATATAAGCATTTTAAGCATAATTTTGTCTTTTTAGGGCATATTTTGATATAAAAAGGATATGTGTTTTTACACATATCAATACGCCATATAGACTGTGCTGAAAATAAAGACTGGATAACGTCCAAAAGGTCAATACGCCGTATCCATGGGGTTTGGATATGCCGTATAGAAAATCTGGGAAGACAAACTCAATAAAAATTGAAAATACATTTCGGGTTGTCTCCCGGCAAGCACTTTTGTTTATAGAAAAGTCTTTAAGTTAGACTTGCCCCAATTTAATCCCATCCTTATAAAACAATTTGGGGTCGAACAGGATGCCAAATGGCACATACAAATTCTTGAAAAGATTTATTAGCATCCCTTTGATAATATAACTACAAGTCATGATATTAAGATTTAATTCCATGATAAAAATTTCAGTTTTGAAAAATTTATTTGATGTATCATGACTTATTTCCAAAACCTTATTTGACCCATGTGCATAGGCACCAACATCGGTATTTATTACATAAGGTAACGGTTTGTTAGATAAATCCCCCCAAGAGTGTTCAAAATCGACTTTATCATCATCATTTTCCTTATCTGGTTTTGAATCATTGGGATAAATTACGTTAAAAGGGAATAGATCATTAATGTTTAAAACATTTTGTTCCTCTTCATCACATTCGGACAATGATGTTTCATCTTTTAAATCAAATTCATCGATATGTGGAGGGCTTAAAATTGGTTCAGTTAATAAATCTGATTTAGACATTTAGGCATTATTGTAAACAATGGCTGGAAATTCATTCTCAAAATCTTTAAAGGAGTCTAACTCATCAAAACAACTGATCGTAGGCTCGGGTGGTGGGAACGAAGGCATATTGACTTTTTCATTATCATTTTCCGAATCCGTTTTCAAATCATTGATTGAAATAATTTTATAGGAAAATGAATTTTTGTCATAAATCACCGTGAAATCTTCATCGTCGGATTCGTCAAATGATATTCTAAAGTCGATTTCATCGTTGTTAAGAGAACTTATCGTAGGCTCACATGAGAGTGTTGCTTCAGATGTTAACGTGTCGTTAATGACTATAGCTGGGAATTTAGTTTCAACAGACCTGAGGTCGTGAACGTCTTCATTATCCCAGATCTTACCATACGTAACAGTTTCCCAGTTATACACCTTACCACGCCTACAAGCTTTTTCTTCCCCAAGTCTGATATACTCCTCCATAGTAATGTTGGGGTTTTCCATTTTAACCTGTAATAAATTCGCTAGGAAAGAAAACTGTCAAATAGCTTAATACGCCGTATTCAGTGAACTAAATATGATGTATTGATGATTGAGTCGAATACGCTGTTTTGGTTTGAAAAAAATTTATATGCCGTATCCAATAAGTTGAATACGCCGTATTTAGTATTCGACTCAAAAAGTTACAGCGAACTGTAATAATGCACACAAACACACAATATGCAAAATATACAATGCAGAAATAAAACACATAAAAACAAACACACAAATATGCAAATTAATCTAAACTAAACTAAACTAAACTACTAATAAACAAGAATTAAACAACTTCACTCCCCGGCAACAGCGCCAAAAACTAGATGTGTCGTTGTGTGGTGTATATTTTATTGATTCAAGTTTTTAATTTATATTTTATCGACTAAACCAATAACAACACTTTAACGGGCAGTGCACCCGATCGGTAGTAGTTTCATAGTAAGTATGGTGTCAAACACTTGAAGAGAGGTTGAAACTATCAATTTAATTAATATCTTGGTTATCTAATCAATGTTAATTCTATCCTATTCTAAACCTATGTCAATCTTAATCCTAATTCTAACGGGAAAAAGGGGGTTTTTAGCCTGAGAGACTAGCACGGTTTGGTTGGTGACTACAATTAATTCAAGGCACTTTAACCCACATGAGCTAATTAATAAAAGATAAAAGAGCAGTCGAGTCAAATATAAGAAAACTGTATTAACCATTATTAATCTGATTAGAAAGTTGGTTTGTTTATTAAGTGCAATTATTTCTTCTCTCGAGGTGGCATATCATTCTTAAGACTTAGGCGTTACATCATCCTAAGACCTAGACACATTAATTGTGTCACATTTAAAGCATCCGCATTAAGAATCCTTATTTGCTAATTATAATCTATCTTAGGGATTAAAGTAATGGTGATCTTGTTAAACCCTAGCTCATAGAGACTTTACCCACCTACCGCTTAATGGTAATTTATACACTAGTATTCCACTTGTCCAACTATCCAATGGAATCATAACGTTAGTTGTTGAATTATCTAGGTCACCTGCTAGTCAACATGATTAATAAACCATTGGCAATATCTAATTAACTAGTTAAGCCCAAAGCGTATCCTAGACACAGATTTAGAAGGACAATATTTGTGTAACTATTATTCTAGATGTATAAATTACTATATGGAGAGCTATCCCAGACTCTAGATTTACTTGGTCCTGACACCAGGAATGTAATTTTTAATTTTTATCGAGTTTGTCTTCCTAGATTTTCTATACGTCGTATCCAAACCCCATGGATACGGCGTATCGACTATCTGGACGTTCATGATATTAAAATTTTTATCCAGTTTTTATTTTCAGCACAGTCTATACGACGTATTCATTAAATGAATACAACGTATACATGTATCAATACGGCTTATCCTGGGGTATGGATACGGCGTATCAACTTCCTGTATAGTTTTAGGTATTTATTTCGAGTCTAACCAAACGAATACATGGAGATACAATTGCATTTGTTTTCTAAGAATTTATACAGGACCTCGAGAAAGAAATATCGACGAAGTTGGTGGAATGCATACTTTTCTGGAATCTTATGTGTGATTGTAGTCATGATGGAATTCAAACGCATCTACAACACACAATCTTGCTCATAAACGCAACTTGGAGAATCTACCGAGCAAATATCAGGGGAGTTTCTCATTCTAATTCTTTTTAAATTCCCGTATTTAATGTTTTATATATACAACGAGGATGTTGTATAATTTAAGTGGTAGGATGGAATTAGAATGTTTACTTGTCCTATTTTTCACACTAAAATGCTTAAATTATGCTCAAATTTAAAAAAAATCAAGCATACTTTTGTGAAATTACTCGTTACATAACCCGCACACAATAACCCTTGTTAAATATTGTGAGGATTTAACCTTTCTGTTTCTAAATGTTTACCCAAAATCCACAAAATATGAGTATGCCGGTGATGTTGTAGACTTTATAACTTGGCTTGGTATATCTATTCGAGACCACAATAATGAGTATTATGGATTTAATTGGAGTAACTTGTTTAAATTGGTAAATCTTAGGATTACAACCAAATCGCCTATACATGTTGTTTATTAACTAACTACACCGGTTAGTTAACCTCCCGTTAAACCCTTCCACTTTCATCTTTAGAGTGATGATCCACTAGAACAACCCGTAGAGCCAATCCTTTAGGAATTTACACCAACTATTTATTTCGTTACACCCTTACACCTTAACCTACCCTGTTAGATTAAAGTTTAATTTACAGTTACTAGTTGCTTAAAGTGTAAAGTTTGTATTTCCCGAGTCTTGTGTCATTTTCTATCTTTGGTGCGGTTGGAAATTTGCACATTGCAAATGGGAATGTATATTAGTAGTCAAAGCTCATGTGATTTTACTACCGTCACAATTATTGGTGAAACCGAAGAACAAAGAAATTACTAAAGGAATTATCCGGAATTATTATGATGGTGAAGATGGTGAAAATACACCAAGATTTGAAGTATTGTTTAAAAAAACAAAAAAAAGAGAAAGAAAGTTTGAAGATAATCGTTTCGCAAAAAGCATTACCGAAGGAATTATACGAAGGATCGATTATTCGTTGATACGTCTAAAAATCAACGATGTAGAGTATTGTACAAAGTGGAAGATATCGCCACTTGCCTTGTAAAGTATGTAAAGTTTTGGGATGATTGGGAAGTTGATCGTTACGGGAACGCCAACTTAGGTTGATTGTTTTTTATCAATGATCGAGACGTTGTAAATAGTTGTGTCTTAATCATGGTAACGGTCGGGAAATAAGTGTCTAGCAACTTGTATCTTAAGTCTTAATCTATTTGTTTCTTGATTTTTATTTAACAACAATTTACTTCCCTCTCACCTGATGATTAGCCGTTGGTTTTATGCGAATGAGGACTTGTTCGAGCGTGCATGTCTATTCCGTCGTTACGGCCATGTATGCATGTCTTAGCTGCCTCGTTGGTTTACGACTTTTGGTGAAAGTTAGAAGGTTCCTACCCTATATCATTCTTCATCCTAACCGTTGGTTAAATTTGAATAGGGATGTGATCAAACATACATGTCTATTCCGTCGTTACGGCTATGTATATGTACTTCAGCTACCTTGTTGGAGTGGTACTTCTAGTGAAAGATTGTAGAATGATCAACCGTAAGCCTTTCCATACAAAAAAACCATATTTACCTTTATGAACTTGTTACTCATTGGCTTTAGTGGTGGAGATGTGTATCCTTGCCAAGCCTATGATAGAATACTCGTCACGACCGAGTAATTAAGCGAATTAGTTACATGTTACCACATAGATTAGTTGAGTGATTTGAGTGTTTTCATCTTCCTATTTCGTGAGGTGTTTGGTTGTGTACTTGTAATAGATCGAATAAGTGCTTTAACGGAAAATATCCTTAAGGGATACATTTTTATAAACTTCTAAAGGCTACTTGAGGACAAGTAGGATTCAAGTGGGGAGATATTTGATGACATCAAATAACGTCTATTTTATAGCATCATTTATCCAACGATATTAACCCATTTTGTATAGTTATTGCAAAGAATTGTTACTTAATCGTTTATATTTGAGAAATGCGGTAATTATGGAGTAATTGATGAAAGATAGCAAAAGGCGCGCATTCTGAAGCTTAAATGAAGATATTTTGAAGATTACTATTTCTGAAGACCAATACGCCCGTATATCAAGGAGATAAAAAAAACGGGCGTATTGTTCCTGCACTCACCAAGACCACAGAAGATTAAAGATCCAAATAGTCAATATCCAGAGGAATCTCAAGACGCCCGTATTCAAGATATGGGAATCAATCTAAACTTTGGAAGATATCAAACGTCGGGATCCCTACTCCAAGAAATCCCCAATACGCCGTTTTATCCAATTCATGGATAGTCGTTTTATCACCGACTTCCAGACCTTATAAATAGAAAACTCAAAAATGAGTTTTAAGTGTGCTAAATCATATTCTCGATACCTAAACCACAAAAGTCGATTTTCATAGGAGGAAAAGAGCAGAAAAGGTCGAGCAACGTATTCAATTCCATAGGAGACATCGTGTAATTACATATACTTTTGTAATCATTCAGTTTTTGGTATCATTCGTTAACTCGGTTAGTTTACCTTGGCTAAATTATTACTCTTGTATTTATTATGACGATTGAAGGCTAATACCTTCGGGTATTAGCCATTATTATAAAGATCTGAATGTTTGGTATTTGTTTATATCAGTTTCTTGATTTATCGTTGAGTACTTGTTTATGTTTATCAATTTATACTTGTTTAAGCGCTTTTGTATGCGGCCTATCATTCAACTGGATCTAGCAAAGTGGACCAAGCGGATCTAGAGTCCGGGATAGCTCTCTATATAGTAATTTATACATCTAGAATAATAGTTACACAAGTATTGTCCTTCTAAGTCTGTGTCTAGGATACGCTTCGGGCTTAACTAGTTAATTGGATATTGCCGATGGTTTATTGATCGTGTTGACTAGCAGGTGACCTAGATAATTCAACAAATAACGTTCTGATTCCATTGGATAGTTGGACAAGTGGACTACTAGTGTATAGATTGCCATTAAGCGGTAAGTGGGTAAAGTCTCTATGAGCTAGGGTTTAACAAGATCACCATTGCTTTAATCCCTAAGATATATTATAATCAGCAAATAAGGATGCTTTATGCGGATGCTTTAATTGTGACAGAATTAATGTGTCTAGGTCTTAGGATGATGTAACACCTAAGTCTTAAGAATGATATGCCACCTCAAGAGAAGAAATCATTGCACTTAATAAACAAACCAACGTTCTAATCGGATTAATAATGGTTAATACAGTTTTCTTATATAAGGTTCGACCGCTCTTTTATCTTTTGTCTATTAGCTTGCGTGGGTAACAGTGTCTTGAATTGATTGTAGTCACCAACCAAACTGTGCCAGTCTCTCAGGCTAAAAACCCCCTTTTCCCGTTAGAATTAGGATTTAGACTGACATAGGTTTAACATAGGATTAGAATAGAATTAACATAGATTAGATAACCAAGATATTAATTAAATTGATAGATTTAACCTCGCTCTCAGTGATCGACACCCTACTTACCACGAAACTACTACCGATCGGGTACACTGCCCGTTAAAGTGTTGTTTTTGGTTGAGTCGGCAAAATATAAATTTAAAACTTGAAACAATAAAATATACACCACACAATGACACATCAGTCACGTAAGAAGTGTGACTCCGAGTCTAGCTAAAAGACTCTAATAAACAAAAGCGCTGATTAGGAGGCAGCCCAATTTTATTTTTTCGCATTTTAGGAGTGTCGTGTGTTTTTATCTTTATTTGTTTGTTTTTATATGTTTGAATTCCATGTAATCATGCTTTGCTTTGTTTTTAACCTCGTCTTAACTGCAATCAAAGGTATTTTACATCAAATAAGTTGTAAAGGAAAATATCCGGTTTTTAAGAACCATTTCAAACATGTAAAATGAATAATTTAGATTAATTCGCGTCGTGTCTTGTGTGTCTTATATGTTTGTTTTGAGTCATATGATTGTACTAAATGTTCTCGTAGTTTATGCGGTAATTTTTGCAGCAAATAATTAATAGGATACTTGTGCAGACTTTTTTCCAAGAAACGAAGAACTTTTTTTACAGAGTCTGAAGATGGCGTCTGGAATTTTTTCAGACAGCGTCAATGCTCCAACTTATGTAAAATTCGTATTTTCTTGAATTTTTGAAATATTAGTTTTGTGTAATTTGCAAATTTTTAATTTTCCTAATCCTTACAGAAAACCATGATTACACTAGTACATTCATCCTATCTTTATTGTTTTCGTAGTGTCTAAACCCTAATAATTACGATGTATATCATTATCTCGCCGAATTTTACCCTACGTGTAGTTGTTTCTTGTCTTTGATTTGCAAGTTATATTTGATGAGGAGAAGCCTGAAAGTTCTTTGGATTTTCATGAGGACGATTCTTGGATGACGATTTAGCCGGGATCATTTGTTTCTTCTCTATTATTGAGCAAAACCAGGGGAGTACTAGTTTCTTTACTTTTTCTTTTTCTCTTTATTCGTTTTTTCGATACTTGTAAGAGCATTTGGGATAATGTTCAAAATAGTTCAGGGGGAATAAAGCCTTAGAAACTATTCCTTCATTTGCCTTTATTTTGTCCTTAAAAGATGAGTAATATACTGAAACATAGTGTAGACGGTAATTTTGACCAAAATTTAAAAAAATTTATGGCACATACCGATGAAAACTTAGTAAGCGTCTCATAAAGAGGAATTATATGAATAGAACAAAAACCCTACCACTAAAAAATCCACTCAAAAAGTATGAGGTTCGCCCCTAGATCTTTAAGAATACAAGCATCCATATTTGGTGCTTAAGATAGTTTTAACCTTTAGCTTGCTCGAGTTAAGGAATGAGCAGTCTTATGTGTCACGTGCATGGATTTGTACGTGCATGTGTGGTTTTGTCTCTTTTTCTGGAGCATTGATATCAGTTAGAATTATATGAGTGTACCGATAGTATATTAAATTCGAACTTGCTTTAGTGATTCATCCCGAGACTGCTAGTGAGATTACATTCATGTGATTAGGATTTGCTAAATGATAAGAGATACTAGGATAAACCCATGTTTTTAGCTTGTATTTTGTATAGTTATGATGGTCTCCTCGATCATATAACTACCCTCACACCCTTGATACGCACTTATTTTTAGTGCTAGATACCCCTATTACACCCCCATTGAGCCTATCCTTTTCGCGGTTCTTGAAATTTTCTAGTGGATTCTAGATTATTAATGAAGATCATTGTTTACACCCCACCAAAATATTACACCCAAATCGCATTAGCCTTCTTTGTATGTACTCGTTTTTAGTACATTATTGTTATCATGTTTGTAAACCCCAGTTAATTATTTACTTGAGTACATGGTTGCTAAGTCGAGTCTTTTATTAGTGTATACAGTTTTGGGATGATTAGGATTCATGGTAGTTTTTATTTTATGGAGAAATGGAGAAGAAGTTAAATTATTACCCACATGCGTGCTTAATACATTCCATTTTATTTTTATCCTTATGATTCGGGTCATTAGTTAGTTTATGTTTATGAGTTTTAAAACTCAAGTGTAGGGATGTGTCTATAAACCTCAAGTTATGTATATGTTTATTTATGTTCAAGCAAATGGCAGGGCAAAAGTGTATGAAAAAAATAGAAAAAGGGTGAAAAAATCAAAAAAATGTACGGGATGCCATTTTGCTTATGTTTATGTTCAAGAAAGTGTCAAAAAAAGAAAAAGAAAGAGTTTGATGTAGATTTTGTAAATCTTTGTCCTAGTATGGTCGAGTCTTGGCTTAGCAACGCCTTTACATGTATTCTTGTAAATAGTTAACTCACCATCACCCAAATTTACCCAAATCCACCAAAATATTTCCCATCCGTTTCCATTTATCTTACACCTATACATCACAACCCTTTAATGACCTCTTTTATAGTAATTCCTAGGTGCTTACGCCACGCAGTAGAGGTTTTGATCCTTTATTTAGCCTATGGTAATTTATATGCTATGACAGGTAGTGAGTGTTAATTTTTTGTTTCCCATATTGTTATAATTCATTATACATCCGAGAGAAAGAGAGAATCCAAACACTTATGAGAGGAGCTAGTATATAATTTCTGTGCTTTTAATTACGAGGTCTAATTAGTTGTGTCATAAATTATCTTTAAAGAGTAAGTTAAATGCCCCCAATATTGCTATTAACTAGGTAGAAAAACTCATTTGCTTGAGAACAAGCAAATCCCAAGTGTAGGGGTATTTGATGTGGTGTCATTTTATACACTTTTTCGGGGTCATTTAACCCCCTAAATCATGCAAATATGCTCAAAATACGTGCTTAATTGTGTCTTTTTGTATTTTTAGCACTTGGATGGCATTTGGAGGAAATACACGTGACTTAGGCTCATTTTGGGAAGAAACGGACGAGATTACAACTCTACACCAAATTCGATGAAGAAAAGCCATACAGCGGCTAGAGACGGTGTCCCAAGCACAGTGACAGCATCAGGACGTCAAAAAAACAACGTCTGGATTTCTAGAGACGGCGTCTGAAGTAGCCGACTTAAAGAAACCCTAAGAAGATTCGGCGTGGAGACGGCGTCGTAACTTACAAGAGACGTCGTCGCGTATATTTTACTATATATACAAACTCATATTTAGGGTTTTTAGTTTGGAACTCGGTAGTCATATTTAAAGTACGATTATTATCAGATTTTGGGTCGATTTAGGGTTCTTAAACCATCTTGTATCCACCTTAACTTCATGTTTTAATCAAGTGAAGATCATTTATCCCTTTAATCTTTCTATATATCTTATTGTTTGATTAATTGTTGTTCTTCGCTTTCCTATAACATGTTAGGCTAGATTTATTAGTGTTTGCTTATGATTGCATGAAACTTAGTTTGTAAATCCTTTTAATATTGCTTCTTGTTGATGAGTGTGCACGTTAGGCTCTAGAAAACTAGCTTCTTAATTGCTTACGAAGATGTCTAGGGAAACGTGACTGTGTAAAAAGGATACCATCGCAACAATCTTTATACTACCTTGAGCTAATATGGTTGATCACCTTTTAAGTATTGAATGCATATAATGTACTCTTACTTGTGCGTTGTCTTAGTCTTCACCTTTTATGGTTGATCACCTTGTAATAGTTTTCATACTACCTTACTTGTGCGTTGTCTTAACGGAATATTACATAGACGGCGGGTTTATGTAATTCGTTCATGAATTAGGAAATACTTACACATTACATCACAAGTATGACAAAGCAATATGATTAGGAAGAGCAAACTAAGGAGTAGTGTGATAACATCAAATATTTAATACTTTTTGGTGGCAAAATACCCCCTAAAATACCTACAAATGTTTCACTAACACTCGAAAATGAGATATTTTCTATTGTTTTGTAGTTTTCAGGTGAAATGCAGGAAAGTGACAAGAAACAAGGGAAAAAGACTTAAAGTGTAAATTCTGAAGAATGTTACGGCGTAACACCAAAAATGGTTACGCCGTAACATAAATTAAGCAAGTACAAAGATCAAGGAAGACTTTAAGGCGTAACACCATATCTTGTTACGCCGTAATCCTATATTTGGAAGGAAATCTCGTCAAAGTTATAGTTACGGCGTAACACCTTATCTAGTTACGCCGTAACCCTGAAGAACCACAAAATATGGAATGAAAATCACGTACATATGGAAGTTATATGAAGGTTACGACGTAACATCATATCTGGTTACGCCGTAACAACTGCTTAAATATGGAATGTCGTGTGTGATTGTTACGGCGTAACACCTTTACTGATTACGCCGTAACAGGTTTGATATCTATAAATAAAGGCCTCATTCAAGCTATTCCGACATCACTTGCTCCACAGCCAATTGGAGAGGCAAAAAAGGCTTCCAACCTTCAAAGAATTCCACCTGGAGTCCAAGGGAGATCACACTTTACTTACTTTTTGTATTTAATCGTTCAAAATACGAATACTATAAGAATTATGAGTTTTCAATATATGATTTCTTCTATCTCTTACTGTGTTACCGTTACCATGAGCGGCTAAGCACTTAAAGTGCTGGCCTAGTTATGTAATTACTTTTGTTATGATTGTTTCCTGTTAAATTATGGTTTTGTTAGATATTCCTTGACTATCGTGTAACCCTGGGTTTTGGTAGTACGGGTGGTTTGGACCTAGCTTGCCCCATTAATAGATTATCTTGTCATGATGGGATCCAATGGGTACTAGGGAGGATCACTAACTCCTTACCTGGTGTAGGAACTGACCGGTCACCGCACTTATCACTCAATACTTAAAAAGCACAGGAACTCTTTCAGAGGGGTTAATAATCTTTATAGGTTATTAGATATGTTTTGGGAATAGTTGGGATTAATCACTGCAACCTGGATAACCTACCTCCTAGATGATTCGGGACTGATTCGGAATCGCAGGGAGTATAGGATAGACTGTATATGCACATTCAAGTCTATCGACCTTAGAAACCAGTAATGAAACCATAGTTTGACATTGCACAGGAAATTGTCTTCATAACAATAGTAATGAAGTAACTAGGTTAGCATGTTTTCTCTCTTGATATCTCCTATCCTTTTACTTTTCAGTTGTTTATTTTATTGTTATTTATTTATTTTAAATCAAAACTCAAAAACCATTTTCAAAAAGCAAAAAAAAAAAATCAAAAACCATTTTCAAAACGTGACACTTCAAATTAAAACTAATTACACCTTAGCTCTTGGGACGACCTCAGATTTACCATTCTATACTACCCACGATCGGGTTCTCTGCCCGTTAGTGCGTCGTTAGGTAGATCGAGTTTTATAAATTTAAAACTTGATAAAAATATATTTTAAAAGAAAATACGCATCAAGTTTTTGGCGCCGCTGCCGGGGAGCTAAAAATTAGAATTAATTTGATTATTTTCTCTTCTTTTTCTAAACTCTATATCTGTAGGAACCATGGCTAGAGTAGACGTCGATACTCTCACTATGGAGCAATACCTAGCATTGTCACGAGAAAACCAGGCACCGGGTGTGGTTAAACCCGAAATCAGAGGCAATGTTAATTTCGAAATCAAGAGTCAGTTCATTCACGAACTGAGGGAAGACACTTTCTCCGGGAACAAAGACGAGGATGATCACGGTCACATTGATCGGGTCCTTAGCATTGTTGGCTTATTTAATATTCCCGGAGTCACCAAAGACGCAGCATGCTCCGAGTTTTTTCCCTTACTCGTACAGGGGAGCGCAAAAGATGCGGTGGACAGACTCACCCTGGAACTATCAATTTACTGGGTGGGATCTCCTCAAGAAGGCCTTTATCCACAAGTACTGCCCACCTTCCATGACCGCAAAGCAGCTTGAAGATATTCACAACTTCAAGCAAGATAGAGATGAATCATTATACCAGGCCTGGGAGCGGTATAATGACCTACTATAAAAGTGCCCTACTCATGACATCAACAGTCATCAAAAGGTAAATATCTTTTATAAGGGTTTGAGCACTACAAACCGTCAATTGCTTGATTCACATAGACCTATCCCCGAGATGAGACCAGCCGAAGCTCTCACAGCAATTCAAACCATGGCTGACCACTCTAAAAAATGGCACGACGACACAAGCAGGAATATCGGTAGCAGTAGTTGCAAGGATGGACTAGCTGCTTTAGTAAATAAGTTGGACAACCTGGGATAAGACATGAAGAAACTAAAGAAAAGTGTTCATGCAATCCAGGTTGGATGCCAAATTTACGAAGGACCTCACCTCGACAAGGATTGTCCCCTCAACGAGGAAGTTAAACAAGTGGAAGAGGTCAGATATGGAGAATTTAGATGAACGACACCCTTTAATGGATACAATGGAGGAAAGTTTCGTGTAGGACCACCTGGATACTACACTAAGATTGATAATCGTCCACCATATGCTGAAAGGAGGCAAAGCTTAGAAGAATTATTGACTAAGCATCAAGAGGAATCTGCTCGAAGAAGTACTGAAATGGAGGTGTGGATTAAAAAGCTTCAAGAAAATGTCGAGATTAACACAAGGAACCAAGACGCCTCACTTAAAAACTTAGAAACCTAGATCGATCAATTAACCGAAGAACTCCGTTCCAGGAAGGAAAAATCTAAACAAGCGAAGGTAGTAACTGTTGAAAATGAGGGACCTAGTTCTCCTAAGCAACTTAAGAATCTACATGGAATATCCTTCCTCTTTGACTCTTTGGAAGAAAACATCAATGACCAACTACCTACGAATGAAGCTAATCCTGGACATTTTACACTTCCCTGCACCATCGGTAATTTTAACTTTTATGCTATGGCCGATTTAGGAGCTAGTGTAGATGTTTTACCTAGGAATATTTTCGAGTATTTGGAATTAACTAACCTTAGTATAACCGAGATGCTAGTGGAAATGGCATATATGAGAAAAAAGGCACCACTTGGGATAGTTAGAGACATAATCGTAAAAATTGATAAATTCATGTTCCCATCCGACTTCGTAATCTAGATCAAACCCCTAATTCAACAGTAATTTTAGGAAGACCCTTTTTGGCCACTATTCACGCCCAAATTAGTGTTTTTGAAAAAGAAATATCAGTAGGGATAGGTGACGAAAGGGTAACTTTTAACATAAATAGGAAT
>BQNB010048744.1:0-13190 GCA_026074375.1 Tanacetum coccineum
ATTTCACCATTTTTGAACTCGAAGAACCTTAATTTTCAAATTAGGGTTTATCAAAATCAAAAGTGTTCAAATCTTCAAATTGATTGAGGGGTTTTGATGCCATTAGTGTGTAGACAACATGTGTAAATAAGTTTTGTAAATGGTTATCATACGAATGAGTTATGATCGATTGTATGCTCGAAAAATTTGGGGGTTTAGGAGATATAGTTAAATCTTGTCCATAGATAATTTTATAAATATGATAAATATGTGAAAGTGTTCGTGTCTTTTGAAAATTCTTGATGAATCAGTGGATTATTAGTGTTAGAATTGTGTCTAAATGATATCTTTAAGTTGTTAAATGGATAATGGTCATCTTGAATGCAAAAAATCATGACTAGTGAATTATTTGTGTATGAAACCGAACTAGAAAATTCCTTTGTAAACCGATCTAAATGAATGCTTTGGGAACCGAACGAGTTGATGTTACTTAAGGAACCGATCTATTCTGTTCCTGATAATTGCCTTTTTAGGGGTAATTATAATATATAGTATACGTATTCCAAAATATTCAAAGAAATTACTTTTGACCAAAGCAAAATCTAAAATCTCCCCGGTCGTTTCCCGTCAAGGTGTGAATTGAGAATCGGGATTAAGTTCGTGATCGCGTTTTTGAATGGTTCTAAAGTTTGTGGGTTTGGATTCTAATTCTACAATTCAAAATGCACAAATAAGTAAAAGAAACCCTAAAACGAAAGCAATTTAAGCTAAAACACCAAAAATGTTAACGGGATTCGAATCCCGTTCTTTAAAAAACTAAATTCTACAATTTTAACCCTACGAAAGAAATTTAATTTTCCTAAGTCCTAAATGATAAAAGAAAATTTTAAAAAAAAGAATTATATTTTTTTGACTTTTAATAATTTTTTTTAAATTAAAAATTGTTTTACTCTAAAAAATGCATAAAAAATATTAAACTAATTCTAAAAATTCTGGAAAAATTACTAAAAGTGCTTTGTACTAAGATAATCCTAAGAAAAATAAAATGGTGAACACAGCTTATTAAATAAGCTACGAAATAAGCAGAAAAGGGCTTATAAGCTAACTTGGCTAAAAAGGGGTTAAAGAATAAATTTTGCAAATGAAAACTGAAAAAGACCCAAGGGCGAGTGGTGTGTGGTGTGTGTGTTAAATATATTGGTTGAGGGAGGTAGAGGTCTGGGGTTCGAGTCTTGTGCTCACCCTGGACTTCCCTCCTTCCCAATATATTTTTTTGCAAAAATTTTTATAGACAAGCTTTAAGACCCGAAAATAAGCAATTTTTGTAAAATGACTTTTTGTAAAAATCACAAATAAGCACAGTAATAAGCTAAAAAGTGTAACAGATTTGCTTAAGGGCTTAAAAGGCTAAAAGGCAAAACTGTTAAGCATTTTTAGGACTAATAAGCCAAGCAAACAACAAAATAAGCTAACACAGATACTATACTACACCTAATAAGCAATTATGAACAAAATTAAGCAAATAAGAAAAGCTAATCCTAGCTTAAAATAACAGAATCCCTAAAAGGCTTTTTAAACTAAATTTTAGACTAGAAATGCTAAAGAGCTCAAATAAGCTTTAACCTAAGTAAAATAAGCTAGAATGACTTAAAACTAACCTAATAAGCAAATAGACACAAGAATTAAGCAATCCTAACAAGCCAAGAGCACAAATAAGCAAATAAGCACTTTGGGTTAAAACTGTCAATCAAAACAGGCACAAGGGCACTTTTGGGCTTAATTTTAAGCCACAAAATGGATCCTTATGGTAAATAAGGCATATAAACACTGAAATGATTGTCCTATGAGCTATCTAAATCAGCAAGAAAAAGAGACTTTGAAACTCAAATAAGCTATTAAAAGGTCTAGTGAAAATGCTGGTTCACACAGATTGCATTCTTTTTTTGGTTTTTTTTAAAAAGACAACTAGCTACTTGCAGACCTAATTTAAGCTAACTAAATAAGTTCTAAAAATATGAAATAAGCTAAAACAGATAGAGTTCTATATCTAATAAGCTAATGCTAAGAAAATTAGACCTTGATTCTTACTTTAACCTACCTAAATTTAAGATTGAAAAATGGTTTTTACTTTGAAAAAGAGAAAACTATGATACTTGAAAGATTTTGACAAAAAAAAATGCAATTGGAATTGCACACTTAAACTACTCCTAACCTACTGCATTGTGAAGCATAAACAAGCATGAAAAAGCTATTTTAAAAGTCCTAATCAAATAAGCTAAACTACACTGTTTAAAAACCACAGAATTAAGCAACTATTAGACAAAACCTTAAAACTAGCTTTAAGACTTTAAAACTTTTAAAAACATGTTAATATGACTTAAAGAAGGCTTGTTAAAGTTAGCAAAATGACCCAAATAGTTTTACACCAATTTTTGACCCATTTTGGTCCTTAAACCAAACACCCCTTTAACTTTTGGAAATAAAATTTTAAACTGAATTAAGCTAAGGTCTTCAGAAACAGATAAAGCATAAGGAATATTAAAGACAAATAAGCAATGAAAACTAAAAAATAAGCAGTTTAAATAAGCAAATAAGTAATAAGCAGTTTAAGCTATAAAAGACAGTTTAAAAGCAAAACTTAAACAAATGACATAAAAGCAATAAACAAAGATAAATGAGCATAAAATAAGCACAATAAGCAGGAAATAAGCAGAGATAAGCAGATAAACATTAAATAAGCAAAGCTACTGTAAATTGCTAAAAAATTAAAAATGAAACTCACAGTGTCCCAAAGCCTTTTTAATCAAGAGAATAAGCCGCCCTCAAAACAGCTTTATACCACCATCCCATATGCTCCCAAAGCTCTACACCCAAGCGATCCATGATTTTACCTTTGCTCCATGAATGAGTAAACTGGTTTTTTGTGATTTTTGATTTTTTAAGACAGAATTGAAAACAAGGTTTTTAAATAAACTTTGAATGAACCAAAAGCTTAAATAAGAGCTTAATGACAGTATTTAAAAGACAATTAAATCAAATGACAGTATTTAAAGAAAACTTGAAATTTCATTAACTTAAAAAAAAGGATTACAATGCTTGAATTTAAATGACAAGTAAATTAAAATGGTCTAATTTTGTTAAAACAAGACTTGACAAAAAACAATAAGATACAATGGTCCTATATTTATACTAAGAATTCTTTAGGTCTTCAAGTCTTCACTTTGTGCTTCTTTAGTGAGGCATTTGAGAGCTGGTGTGTTTCTTGTGTGTGTAGAAGCCCCAAAGTCATCATAGCCATCTATCTTGCTTGGTCTCCAAGTCCAACGATCTTAACCCTTCATTTTCATGTCTTTTTCACCAACCAATAGGGTTTAAGAGGATTGCTAAGGTGGCAATTGCCCCATGTGAAGTGGGGTTGAGTATGAGAGTGATGGTTTTGGCTGGTGGTGCAGTAATCGAGGTGAAAATGGACAGTAACATTCATGTTTAAGGGAGGATTGTTAGGATTAATGTTCTCTTAACTTAGTACCGACAGTACAAATAGTTAGTACTGTCAGCTATACTTAGTACCGACAGTACAAAGTATTAAGTACTGATAGTTAGTTAGTACCGTTAGTAGAAAGATAGTTAGTACCGTTGAGAAGATATTTAAAAGATATTTATGAGATATTTTAGAAAAAGAAATGTAAGCCTTTTAGGGTTATCCTTAACATATAAAAGGAACCCTAGGCATAGTTAGTTCACAGTTCTGCACAAGATCATAGAGATCAAATAGTTATCATAGTTAGCAATATGTAATCCTCAAGAACACATTAATAAAGTTGTTATTCAGTTGTTCATTGTTCTTCTTAGTACCTGTGTTAAGATTCCGCATTAACACATTGTATTCATAGTCATTGTTTCTACATAGTCATTTGTATTTATACATCCTGACTATCATCCTTTATAGGCTGCAAAGATCCATTCAGTTTATCAGGACCTTCAGGCAGGAATTGGGTTTAAGGTTTGACTGGGTAAAAGTTGTAGGGTTGACATGTTTGGTCCCTTAATGTGTATAGTGTAATTGCAACCATCGTCCTTGTGTTGTAATAAGTTTTAAGGGGTTGGCAAATTTAGTCCTTAAGGGAGTATAGTGGGTTTGCACCCACAGTCCCTAAAGGGACTAACATGCTTAACAGTTAACTTGTTGGGGGCTTAACGGGTGTTAAAAGGGATTGGGCCATTTTAATTGTTTTAGGCCAGGGTTTGTTTTTGGGCCTCGTTTGGTATATTTTTGACTTTGGGCTTTTTTATGGTCTTCATAATGTTTAATGGGCTTACCCGGCCCATTAGATGGGTGAGGGTGGGCCCATTAAGTATTTCTTCGTTTACGGCTTCGTTTTTGACTTTGGCTTTTTTCGCTCTTTCCGTTCCGTGCTCGTTTTTGTCCGTTTTGGCTTGATTTTTCATCCTTTTGTCGGCTTGATTTTTAAAAATAAGGACAACAGTTACTTTACGTTTCCTTTTCCTGATTACGTGTTGCCTAAGTAGTGAATAGACCACTAATGCCTAAAATTATCATGAACCATCAATTGCTTAACCGACCGTACTGGTTAAGTAAGCGCGAATGTTGTAAATAGATCTATTGGGACTAATTATCCCTATCCGGGTAAGTAGCGCTTACTAGTTTCGGAGGTCCGAACAAACGGAATATATACCATGTCGGAATGTCAATAGGTGATCCTGGTCAGATACCTTTAGGGTGAGGAATACTATTTGGCATATAAAATGCTTCTTTTAAATTGAGCATCGTTGTCATGAGCTTAGTGCAAACCGTAAATGCTTTTATGTGAATTGGATCTCCTATAACTATCACGTGCTACTGTGTAAGCATGTGGTCCACCTTTAATTTAAATATAAACCTATGAATACAATCAACTTTATGTGACCGTTTTTAGCCATGTTTTTCTCAAGTGCTTATCTATGTGATGTTTTTTTAACCAGCAAAATTCATTAATGCTAGCAAGGCGCTGAAAAAAAACTTAGCTATGGATGTCTTTGGCTTCTTGTTTTGTGTTTTGCCTTGCATTGGACCAATTTTCAAGAATTTTAATTATCTATGTTAACATCGTTGTCAAACTTTAAAACCTTTTATTTGCTTCCGCATATTATCGTTGAACCTATGTAAAACTTTAACTATTTTAATCAAACAAAACATGTTGATTTTAAACGTACCTTTATAGGTCCGGTTCTTTGTAATATTGTGGAATTTGATAATTATGAGACGTCCCAACGGCCCCCGACGACATTTTCGACTAGGTACCTTGTTTAGGAGGATTGACAAGAAATGTAATTGGTATCACCACTTTTTATCAACAACCGGCTATCAATGTACAACCACAACAATAATGGTTCTGTTCAAAAACATGTGGTGATGAATTAAAATATGTAGACAGCCTTTGTATTATACAGAGTTTGGTTTCCATGCTCTGTGGCTATCTGTGCTGAGTATGACACTGCTTCGATAGAACATGAGAATTAAATATCCAGCATCTTGGTTGGGAAAACTCCCATCACAGATGCCAGCCTGGGTGGAAGGAACGTCTCCTTATTTGTCGATTTGTTACTTAACAGAGCGACCACGGTAGTTTACAAAGTGAAAGTGGAGCACAGATTGCTATGTCAAGTGTCATTGGAAGTAGAGTAGGAGCGTGTTGATTGTTTATCTGTTTGGGGTTTTGAGAGTCACATTAGCGGGGCATTACGAGTTCGTATTTGCAGCCATGATAGGTCACTGTTTCTGTTACTATGTTAGAGAAAATTTAGCTTTGTTTTCTGCCACGACATTCATATGCGTATAGTTAAAACAGGCCCGTACTATGACAGGGCAGCGCACATTCGTGTTTGCAGCCATAGCGGTTCGGACGTGTGAGACACCTGGTGTTCTTGTGAGTGAGCCATCAAAACTGTATGAGAATCATGAAAAGTTTAGTAGGGAATGCTAAGGTAAATATTGCTAGAAAGAAGAGATTAAGCACGTCATTACTAAAACGTGCCATCAATTCACGTCTTACGATGGTTGTATTTAATTTTTGGGCTCCTCTCCCATTTATTTTGGTAATTACTATGCCTTATCATTTGGTAAATGTTACAGGGGTGTCTGGGTACGGCTTTTGGCATCGCTATTTGCTAATATCGATTTTCTTTTTGGTTTGTTTGTGCAGAAAATGCGCCGCTCTTTTGGATGTTCTGTGTAGGTAAAAGCGACATGTATATTGGAGGGGTATCGCGATTTCGTGTTTCAGTCCAACCCCCCACACCCATGGCGTCCGCTCTTAAGCGACCCCTTAAACTTGGAGGTGTTACCATAGAGTGTTGTGTTTGTAGCCAGTGCGGATGATGACATCAAATACAACACTTTATAGCATTATTTATCCATGTTAACAATCCATTTTATATAAATATTGCATAGATTGTTACTTAATCGTTTGTTTTAAGAATTGCAAGTAATTAACGGAGTACATTGGTGAAGATTTAACAAAAAGGCACGCATTCCTAGAGCTAAACGAAGAATTATGAAGAAAACTAATTCTGTGCATTCCATACAGCCGTATCCATCAAAGAAATACGTCGTATAAATTGCCTGCACTTCACTAAAGAACAACGTAGGGAAACAAGAATCAATACGCCATTTGATATTATAAAATTAAAAAAAAAGTAAAAAACTTTAAAAAAAATAAAATAAAAAAAAAAAAATTTAAAAAAAAATAACTAGAGAATCCTATACGCCGTATTCAAGCTATAGAAATAAAATATTCTGGAAGATATTGAACGTGGTCCCTACTCCAAGAAATCCCCAATACACCGTATCGAATCCTTTTGATACGTCGTATCGACCTTTTTCTAGACCTTATAACTAGAAAACTCAAAAACGAGTTTTAAGTGTGCTAAATCATATTTTCGATACCTAAACCATAAAAGTCGATTTTCAGAGGAAAAGAAGAGTAGAAGAGGTCTTGCAACGTAATCAATTCCATAGGAAACAACTTGTAATATCCTATACTCTTGTAATCGTTCAGTTTTTGGTATCATTCGTTAACTCGGTTAGTTACCTTGGCTAAATTATACTCTTTGTATTAGTATGACGGTTGAAGCTAATCTTCGGGTATTAGCCATTATTATACGATCTTAATGTTGGCTTATTTTTCTCGATTGCTTAATTTATCGGTGATTGCTTATTTATGTTTATCAGTTTATACTTGTTTAAGTGCTTTTATATTCGACTAATTTCATTCAACGGACTAGTGAGACGGCCCAATAATCTAATGCCTGGATAGCTCTCCATACGTGGGGGGATTTATACTTTGCCCTCTAGATTGTGAGCTATTGCACCAACCGGTGACCCTTTTAATCGATCAACGAGTACAGTTCTTGATTAATTGGTAAAGATTGGTTAAGTGAGACTACAAGTGTATGAAATGCCGTTTAAGCTGTAAGTGGGTAAAGGCTCTATGAGCTAGGTTTAACAAGATCACTATGTTTTAAGCCCTAAAATAGATAAATAATCACAAATAAGGATGCTTATTCGGATAGCGGTTAAATTGAGACAGAGATTCTACTATCTAGTTTAAGAAAGAAGTACAAAACCAGCCTAATCTTAAAGAATGATATGCCGCCTCGAGATAAGTAATCATTGCACTAAATAAACAAACTAACATTCTGATTAGATTAATAATGGTTAATACAATTTTCTTATATTTGTCTAGACCGCTCTTTTATCTTCTATTAATTTGCTTGCGTGCGCTTTAGTGTCTTAAGTTGATTTTAGTCACCACAAAAAACGTGCCAGTCTCTTAGGCTGAAACCCCCCCCCCCCCTCATCCGTTAGATTTAGGATTAACATAGGTTTAGCATAGGTTAACATAGAATAGAATTAACTTAGTTTAGATAACCAAAATATTAATAAATTGAAAGATTGTTTCTCGCTCTTAGTGATCGACACCCTACTTACCACAAAACTACCACCGATCCGGTACACTGCCCGTTAAAGTGTTGTTTTTGGTTAAGTGGGCAAAATATAAATTTAAAACTTGAAATCATAAACTTAACACCACACAACGACACAATCAAATTTTTGGCGCCGCTGCCGAGGAGTGAAAATTTAATCTTGATTTTTTTTTGATATTTTGTTTTTTAACATTAGATTAGATCTAACCCTTAGGATTAGTGTAATTTAGATTAGTGTATAATTCTGTATACTTTTGTATATTAGGTATATTTGTTTACTTGTATATATGCTTAGTTTAATTGATTGTGTAAATTAATCGTTTTCTAATACACTGTTCTGGTCGATAAACCGATACGGCGTATCCACTTCCATTGGACACGGCGTATCCAACTTTCTGTCCAATACAACGTATTCGTTCAAAAGATTAATACGGCGTATTCAGCTGAAGTGAATACGGTGTATTGTTCATCTGATACAGTAACATATCTAGTTTCTTCGCATTCAATTTCCGTATATCTGTGTTTTCTTTCTCATGAGCCCATCTTACTGATTGTTTATCCCTTATTTCAGGTAGTGCATGACAAGGAGTTCTACGAAGGAACTATTTACGCCTTTCAAAGATCCAGAACGAGAATTTCGATCATCTAGGAAGCATTTCAAGACACTAAGTCTTGACGAATCGAGATCGCCTGATTTCGATCTATTTTCTGACCAAGAAGAATATTCGGAGGAAGAAGTTGCGGAAACAATGGCAAAAACTATGGAACAATACATGAGCAAAACTCGAGCCGACTATGGATCGGGAGTTGCTAGGCCTAAGATCGAGGAAAAGGATAATTTTGAACTAAAAGGCCAATTTCTCAAGGAACTACGTACCAACTCTTTCAGCGGTTCGAATCATGAAGATGCGAACAAACATATTGAGAAAGTTCTTGAGATCGTGGATTTATTCCACATCCCTAATATAATTATAGACCAAGTGATGCTTAGAGCCTTCCATATGTCCTTAACTGGAGCCGCAAGTCGTTGGTTAAGAAACAAACCATCTGGTTCGATTACAACTTAGGAAGATCTAAAGACAAAGTTTCTAAACAAATATTACCCACCTGCTCGTACTGCAAAGAAAATGGAGGAGATCAACAACTTTCAGCAAGAATCGGATGAAAACCTCTATCAAGCTTGGGAGCGATTTAAAGAACTCTTGATGAAGTATCCTCAACACAATCTAACAGAGATGTAGGAGGTAGTCTTGTTCTATAATGGATTAGATGTTCCAACTAGATAAATTCTTGATTCAAGAGGAGCCATACCATCGAAGACTGCTGCTGATGCGAAACTAGCCATCCAAGAAGTGGCTGAATACTCTTAAAAATGGCACAATGGAACATCTAGGACCAGAAGTACTAAAACTTCTGACGGATTAGCAGTCATACAAGCACAACTCAACAATCTTGGAAGAGAAATCAAGAAAGTGAATGAAAAAGTTTATGCTGCTTAAGTAGGATGTGAACAATGTAAAGTTCCCCACTACACCAAAGATTGCCCACTCAAAGAAGAAGGGAAAACCCTCGAAGAAGCTTACTACACTCAATTTGGTGCACCTTTTCAAAGAGGGGGATACAGAGCAACTGCTCTAGGATTCTACCAAAAGAATAATGCAAACCCTTCGTACCAAGAACGAAGGCAATCTATGGAAGAAACCCTAAGCAAATTTATGGGGGAATCGGCAAAAAGACATGAGGAGAACTCCAATTTGATCAAAGAGATCCGAGCTTTAACAGATGCTGCCATAAGGAACCAAGGAGCATCAATTAAAACTTTGGAGATCCAAATCAAGCAAATGAGCAAGGTACTACAAGAAAGAGGATTTGGAAGTTTATCGAGCTCTATTGAAACTAACCCGAGAGACCATGTCAAGTCGATCTCGACTACTGTTGAAGGTGATGCAAGCTCGATACGCCATATTGGATCACATCAATACGCCGTATCCACTGGACAGAATAGTACACTGATATACGAGACAAGACAAACGACAATCCCGTTTCCAAGTCGTTTAAATGATTGCTACTGTAAAGAAAAGAAGGGATTATATGGACTACAATTTTTAAAAGCTTACTCATATGGAGCTTCACATATCGATAAATCCATAACCCAAAAGGAGAAAGACCCAGGGAGTTTCACTTTACCTTGCTATATTAATAATGTTTACTTTGATAATGACCTTGCTGACGTAGGAGCTAGGGTAAGTGTTATGCCTTTCTCGACCTACCTTAACTTAGGTTTAGGCGAATTAGCTCATACTA
The DNA here is from genome assembly GCA_026074375.1 of Tanacetum coccineum. Lineage (NCBI taxonomy): Eukaryota > Viridiplantae > Streptophyta > Magnoliopsida > Asterales > Asteraceae > Tanacetum > Tanacetum coccineum. The sequence goes on from BQNB010048744.1 coordinate 10,270, forward strand.
AGTTGACAGTTGAATTAGCAGATAGGACCGTGAAATATCCAAAAGGAATTGCTGAAAACGTGCTAGTAAGGATTGGTAAATTTGTTTTCCCTGTAGATTTTATAATTCTTGATATGCCCGAGGATATCAAAGTGCCCTTGATCCTTGAAAGACCATTTTTGTCTACCGCCCATGCTAAGATTGATGTTTTCAAAAGGAAGATTACTTTGAGGGTTGGGGAAGAGAAAATAATTTTTAAAAGTGTTAAACCTGCTAGTAGTTTAATTAAGAGGGTCTACATGCTAAGAGAAAGAATGGAACTCGATTTAGAAGTTAGGCTAATGGGAGAGACTTTGGTGTTAAATAGATCATTAAACCCTTTATTTGGAGATTTCATAGAACTAAACGATCTTAATGTACCATGGGAGCTTAGGAGAGATCAAATTGATGATTTAATGCCCACCATTAAGGAAGGTGAGGTAGTTGAGGAATTTAAGGCTAGGAATGATGCTAGAATGGTTAGCGAAATTTTTGGATATCCTAGTGATTGCGACCACGATAAGAAGATCCATATTGATTGTGCACATAACTTAAAGTTTTCTTGCATGATAGGTTTTAATTTTTACACGCTAATTTTTCCCTATCTTGTACGTAAATGTGATGTCCAAAAAGTTTTATAATTCTATAAGGAAGGACAAATTAGAATACAAGGGAAATAATGTAGTTGAAGCCTTAATGAACATACCTATCTTTGTTGAAACTTTTTCTGTCTTAACAAATTTTGCAGTTTTAGAAGATATGGATGCTTATCGTGATAAAGGAATGGGCGAAGTTATTTTTGGCGAACCATTTTTAAGAGAAGTTGGAATTAATGCAAGACGGTTTGAAGGAATGATTACCATTTACAATGGTAATGAAGAAATTACTTACCAAATGGTGTGGTCACATCTGAGGTTTAAACGCCACACTAATGAAGAATGCAACAAGATCCCGCCATTACTAAAAGTGAGTGAAGAAGATATGATGAATGGGATCTCGCACGAATTATCGAAGGAATTATCCGAAGCTATTATGATCGTGAAGATAGTGAAATTACACCGAGTTTTGTAGTATAGTATAGTGAAAAAAGTTCAAAAAAATTAGAAAATCGCGACAAAAAAAGAGGAGGAATGTTTGAAGATAATCTTTTCGCAAAAGCTTAGACCGAAGGAATTATATGAAAGATCGATTATTCGTTGTAGGTCCTTATAAAGGCAACGATGTAAAGTTTTTATATAAAGTGGTGGATATCGCACTTGTCTTGTAACAAGTATGTAAAGTTATGGGCTTGATTGGGAGTAGGACCGTTACGGGAAGGACCAACTTGGTTGTTGGTTTTTTATCTATGATCAGACGTTTGTAAACTAGTTTTTGTCTTAATCATGGGAACGGTCTGGAAACAGTGTCTAAGCAACTTTTATCTTGCTCCTAGTCTATTTGTTTCGTAATTTTTGTTTAACAACAATTTAATTTCCTTTCTTAATCATTAACCATGGGTTTTACGCGAATGAGGATGTGTACGAGCATGCATGTCTATTCCGTTGTTACAGCCATGTATGCATGTCTCAGCTGCCTTGTTGATTATTTACTATGGTGAAAGTTAGAAGATTCCTACCCTATATCATTCTTCATTTCTATCCCTTTGTTGAACTCGAATGAGGATGTGATCGAACACACATGTCTATTCCGTCGTTACGGCCATGTATGTGTGCTTCACCTGCCTTGTTGGTGTGGTACTTTTGGTGAAAGATTGTAGAATGATCAACCCTAATCCTTATAATAAAAACCCATTTTACCTCTATAAACTTGTTACTCCTTCGCTCTAGTGGTGGAGATGTGAATCCTTACCGAGCCTATGATAGAATACTCGTCACGATCGAGCAATTGAGCGAATTAGTTACATATTACCACATAGATTAGTTGAGTGATTTGAGTGTTTTCATCTTCTTATTTCGTGAAGTGTTTGGTTGTGTACTTGTATAGAATCTAATAATTTCTTAAACAGAAAAATCTTTAGGGAACATTTACATAAAATCTTCTAAAGGCTACTAACATGAGGATAAGTAGGATTCTAAGTGGGGGGATATTTGTGACACTCATAATAACTTCACCTTATATACTTAATTTTATCCCATGTATATAAATCATTTTGTTAATAGAATTGCAGTAATTATGGAGTACTTGGTGAAAGTTAACTAAAAGGCACGCATTTTGGAGCTTAAACGAAGATATTTGAAGATTACTGTTCTGACAACCAATACGCCGTATCCATAAAGGAAGATACGACGTATATGTGCCTATACTTCACCAAAGACCACGAAGGAAACAAGATCCAATACGCCGTATCCAGGAAAGACCAATATGCCATATTCAAGCTATATGAAAATAAAATATTATAGAAGATATCAAACGTGGTCCCTACTTCATCCCTACTTTAAGAAATCCCTAATACGCCGTATCGAATACTTCGATACGCCGTATCGAAGACTTCGATACACCATATCGATCTTTTTCCAAACCTTATAAATAGAAAACTCAAAAATGAGTTTTAAGTGTGCTAAATCATATTTTCGATACCTAAACCAGAAAAGTTAATTTTTAGAGGAGAAGAAGAGCATAAGAGCTCTTGCAACGTGATTAATTCCATAGGAAATAACTTGTAATCTCCTATACTCTTGTAATCGTTCAGTTTTGGTATCATTCGTTAACTCGATTAGTTTACCTTGGCTAAATTATTACTCTTGTATTGATTATGACGTTTGAAGGCTAATACCTTCAGGTATTAGCCATTATTATGAAGATCTAAATGATTGGTTTGCTTATCTCGATTGCTTAATTTATCGTTGATTGCTTGTTTATGTTTATCAATTTATACTTATTTACGTGCTTTTGTATGTGACCTA
>BQNB010048744.1:19274-42404 GCA_026074375.1 Tanacetum coccineum
TCCACACATGGAGAGGGTGTTGGTTGAATCATTTTACACACACAATTTAGTGTGTTTTTCTCTAGTTTTCTCCCAACCATCTCTCTCTCTAACTTTCTCTCTCTAGTTCCTCATTTATGAGAAATTTAGGAACCTACATTAAGCATAAATCGCCTGCACCAATGCATATTTTGCCTAATGTACCATGCATAAATCGCCTGCAGCATGCATAAATCGCCGGCAGCATGCATATTTCGCCTAAGGTAACTTGCATAAATCGCCTAAGGTAACATGCATAAATCGCCTAAGGTAACTTGCATAAATCGCCTAAGGTACCAGTGTGCATAAATTGCCTGCAACATGCATATTTTGCCTACTTCATGTATAAGTCGCCTCATTCAAAGAAAATAAGCACAAACCTAGATTTTTAGAAAATAAGCCCAAAAGTAATGAAATAAGCCATGATATACTTGTACTAAAAATCTAGAAACATGAGGATAAAGAAAATTTCAAGCTTTGTACAAAAATAGGAACAAACCAAATACACCTTTAAAACACTTAAACTAAGCTTAAATCATCAAAATAAGCTCAAATAAGTTGTTTGGTGATGAAATAAGCTGCTATATATATCTACAAATAAGCTAAAACAAAGTAGGAGGAGAAAGTTTCAAGCTTTTGAGAAAATGAGCACAAACGAAACACACCCTTGGTTTTTTGCTTAAGAATAAGCAACGACATAAGCATAAAAACCCACGAAATAAGCTAAACAATCAACACAAAATGCTCATGCTCTCTGATGCCAATTGTTAACATTAAAAAGATTCAAAACCATAACACGATCCGGAGGTCGGGGAGTATAAAAGAAATAGAAAGCCATATTATTAAGATGTAAAGAGAGAAAGGGAAGAGTGTGTGTTTCTAGAGAGAAGGAGGAGAAACACACTCTTATGGAAGTATAAGAGGGGTATTTATAGGCCTAGTGACACCTAGCTATCCTAACTAGTCATTATTAGTCCGTACATGTCACGCCTTATATAACCTATTGTAATTCAGTATAAGTCGACATATTTTAAGGCTAACACATAGATTTAAGCATGCAAGTTTATCTAAGCATGCATCAACACAATAAATAACGAGATTAATGTGTAAGACTATATAACATCTAAAAGTTAATTGTTATACATCAAACTGACATAGTGTAGGTGCACAATTAATACGTAAGTCATGTAAAATGACGCATACAAAATATGATAATTTTAAATGCAATCATCATGTAAAACATGTTAGCATTTAGCATTTAGGAGCATGTGTTAATTAGATAAACTAAGATATATTTTATCTAAATTGCTAGAAAAAACAAAAGCCTTTACAATAGACATGCATTCAATAGCTAAGCAAATAAATGTTGACTATCAAGATAATCATGAAGGCATATAATTACATTACATGGAGCAAGTTAACATATTAAAACTTCAAATCACATATGTGAGGTGAAGGTAGTCTAGATTGACTAAGGAGAATCCTAATTTCTACTTGTTTAATATGCACTTCTAATGAGATACAAAGTCCATTAATGCAGACCATCATTAGGTATATTTAGAAAGAGTCATTTAACCAAATTAGAGAATGAATATGAGACTATCACTAGTGGTGCTCAATTCAGGCTAAACACGACCAATTTTACAGGTTATACCACGAACCCAACTTCAATCCTAGAAGCAATTCAATCGTTAGGTCAAATTGAATTTCTAGTGAAATAGGTTCTCTAGTAGTCATTCTTATGTTAGAAAAAATAGATATACTATATTTTCCTAATGAAGCGTAGCAAAGATAATATTTGTATTGTATTTTAATACTAGGCCTAATATGACTCAAGTAACATGCATTAATTCTGGTTCACATAATTCTAATCAAGATGTGTGGGGTTCTAGGGTTGAATGAGAGAGAAAGCAAGTTGTTGTAAGTTTAAGAAAGAATGAGTCATCTAGGACCTAGGAGTATGCTTAAGAGTGACACCGGGTAAAGTACTATATTAAGAGTGTTCAAAGAATTGACCTTTGCATGTATTTTAAGAAAAAAATCTAATTAAGGTTACTTAACTCAATAGATCTTGTGAATGTTTTTTTTTGTAGAAATAATGATGATTTACTAAAGGTTAGTTACATGTATGTTGGAATTTTAAACAAGAGATTGACAAAAGGAAGATGTTTAAATCTGATGCCATAGGGTGGATCTACCTAAACCGAAGATGGATCTAGGACGTAAGATCCATCGATCCGTGGAGGTGCCAAATTTGGGCAAGGATCATTTTCCCATTATTTGGGAGATAGTGTTAACATTAGGTTACTTGGAGAAGCTTATATAAGTTATAAGAGTTCTTCGTTTGAATTTTTGGAAATGACGTCCAAGTCTTGCTTATTAAGTTTGAGTACTTATGAGTTTCCCGATATAAAATTATAAGTTGTCAATCCTACTTAGAGTGTGTTAAGTTTAGCATGCATAATTTGACCATAGCTAATAACATAAACATTTAAACACTTAGTGTCGGAACCAAGAAATCACTTCACTTCATAATTAAGAACAAGAAAAGTATAAGGAAGATGTGAAGAAATTGTAGAGAGAGAAAGTAGAGAGAGAAAGTGAGAGAGAATGAGATGATTACTTGCAAAAGGAAAAAATACAAATGGCCAACCCTCCTCACTTTGCTTGAGGAGGTGTATTTATACCTAAACTAAAAGGCTTGCATGCCTTTAGTATTTCTACGGGCCGGGCTCGGGATTACTTGGTCTTTCGCCCGATACACATGACCGGTTAGCTTACATTTAAGAGCCTGTTTACCCGTCTAGCCTATTACAACATATATTAATTAATGACCGAGACCTAATATAATTATTAAACGAACTTCCATTGTTTGACTCAAAATTTTGAGGCTAACAATCTCCCCTGAAGTGAGTTTATTGTGACACTCCTTCATGAGATCAATGAGATTGCTTTTGTCGTTAAGCTCTTGTGATCTTTGTCTCTGTCTACGTTGTAGGCTTGTTCCTTCATGCTTTGTGATCTTTGATCTTTAGCCTTTATCATTGTCTTTTGACTTTGTCTTTTCGTCCGAGATCTTTAAATCTTTATCCTTCCGTCTTGAAAGTCTTTGCCACCTTGCGATCTTGTGTCTTGACCAACATGCTCATACTTTGCATCATCTTGAAAGCTTGCTAACAATCTCCCTTGATAGACTTGATATCTTTGAAGGAAGATCTTATATATCAGAGTTTGTGCGGAAGTCTTTGTCTTTAATTCTTGAGCTTTCATGATTCTTGAATCTTGATGCTTATAGTATGTCTTTGTAGTTTGAGCATGAGCATGTGGTAATGAATCCGACTTCAGCTGGAATGAGGCATCACCATCTCCATCTTTATGTATCCTGAAATAAAACAGTTAGCAATAAAGCGGGTGGACGAATATGGCTTTGTCATTCGTCCGGATTTGGTTAGATTAACCTCCGGTTCCGTAGGACCGTTTTACAGTATAAATACTGTACCTGTGATCAGGTAGATTCAAAGAATCTCCTTGACAGGGTTTCCAGCTCAAAGCGTAGGATCTTCTAACACAGATGTATTAGATTTACCATGCTTGCTAGTTCTCATTACCGGAACGTCTCAAAGCAGACAACACGGTAAGAGTGAATCAGATAGTTACTATCTTTCTGATTAAGCCGTCAATTCATTTCCTGGAACAAGTTTGATTCACATTGAATCGCACCATCGTTTCTTTCCAGTTGACACAAGTTTGATTCATATAGAATCTCGCAAGTCACCTACCGCAGTGCTGTTTGATGATGACACTGGAAGGATTTCCATTCGTCATTGTGAATACTAAAGAGTATCACTCTGAATGTTCTGGCAGAATCACAAGGATAATGCGTAGGACTCTTGTTAACAGCTTGTGAACTTATTGGTGTTCAACAAGTGTTAGAAATGGAATGTGTCCTAATGAGATTTATTTATGGATCTCTTGGCTCTAGACTCGATTAGTGCGTTTTGGTTTTAGTAATCGGAGGCTGGAGCAGACTGCCACCTATTCAATATCAACTAACTCGGAGTGAGAAAGTCAATAGAAGTCGTGTGTATCTCCGTGACAAATGAGACAAGTTTCTTTTGAGAGAAACCCGAATGGCTGGGAAAGGTTGGGGTAAGGGTGTATTGCATTGGCAATCACTGGGGTCCATGATGTACGTCTCAATGTCAGCATCAACATTGTAATCAGACAGTCATATGTATTGACCCGTTTCTGCCTAAGTTATGTGGAGGGCTACTTTCTTTACACCCTTTATTTAACATATCTTTTAATTCCTCACCCAACAAGCCTACCAGACGTCATTACTAACACCAGTTGTGATGTTCCAGTGTTAGCTCAATCTTAGTCGGCATTCTTCCCTTATACACATTCATCTCCAATCATACCTAAGGACTGTTATTTCTAACTATGGAGTGTCCTTGGGTAGATCCCTCCGGTTCTGGTTGGATCATAGGACAAATACCTAACCTTACCACCTTATGACTTCAGAATCATCATGAAATAAGATGTTGTAGGGTATGAGATCGTAACCATAAAACCTTTTTCGAAGAGTATCAAGCACTTTGAGTCGATAAGATCACTTATTATTTTCAAGATCACATTTTAAATACATTTCTCCCCTTATTTTAAATACTAATTCACTTAGTTTTTGAAATACTTTGTGATTAAAATTTGTCTTGAAATACCATGGGGAAAAATTTTATTTAGCATGAATTATATGGAACATTATCTTGCTCCCCCTCGATTTTACATATGTTTGACAGCAAAAACAATGATACCAAGTTGTAAAATGAATATAAAATTGAGGGTTAGCATTTTTGAGCACACAATTTTGAAAGATTATTAATTGTCATCGAAAATTCTTGAAAAATTATGCTCAACCACCTAATCATCTTATAACAATCAATCTATTTAATAGTCATTATTATTCCGTAGATGTTATTAAGATTAGTGTAAATGATTTGAATTCTGAAAGAACTTAAGAATAGTATCCAAAATCATTAAAACATTTTTTTTCGAAAAAACTCCCCCTCAAACTTTGACTCATTTAAAAAATGACACCAAATGTAGAATAATTTTCTTGTAAAACAATATGAGGGATGGAGTGTTGAACACACAATTTTGAAAGATTTTGAATCGTCATGAATAAATTCTTGAAAATTTGTGTTCAACTTTTTGAAAAACCAAATGTTAGAAGACTTTTCTTCTAACGCTAAGGATAAGCGCACTTATGCGTACACTCTCGTTTGTCGTTCGGGTCCGAGTTGCAATCTAAGAGTGATTACAAGTCATCAAGAAAAATAGAAATGACATGTTTTGAAAACATTTGAAACTCTTGTTTGAACTTTATTTACACGCCCGTGTTGATATTAATCAACATTTCTAGGTACGTAAATGTTATCGATTCCAAGAGACATGTCGAGAAGAATATTTTTTGAAACATTTTCTGATTTTTTGATTTTGTATTTTCTTTTTGAAATTTTATATTTTTTTATTATTTTTTTTTTTTTAAATATGTACATGTTGATGTTTGATGAAGTATCAAGCAGATTCTTTTGTCAGAACCTCCAGTTCTGCTGGAGTCAAACATCTCATACCAATTCGCCTGACAAGATACTGAAACCTATCTTTGGATAGGGCTTTAGTAAACATATCAGCCAATTGGTATTCAGTTCTGAAAAAGTACAATTCAATTATACATTTGCAACCCGTTCCTTGATGAAATGATACCGAGTATGGATGTGCTTGGTACGGGAGTGTTGCACGGGGTTGCATGAGATTGCTATGGCTGACTGAGAGTTGCAATACAACGGTATTTTGTTGTAGTTGAAATCATAATCTTGAAGCTGTGTCCTCATCCACATTACTTGAGCACAACTTGCAGATAACGCCACGTATTCAGCCTCTGCGGATGACATTGCAATACAGTCTTGCTTTTTTGACATCCAGCTGACTAACTTATCACCTAGGAACTGTATTCCTCCAGAAGTGCTTTTTCAAGTATCAACGCAACCGGCATGATCGGCATCTGAAAAAGCTGTTAGTTCAAAGCCAGAACCCTTCGGATACCAGAGTCCCATGTTAATTGTACCTCTTAAGTATCGAAAGATCCTTTTAACCTCTTTTAGGTGTTTTTCAGTAGGTCTTGCTTGATATCTTGCATAATAACAAACTGCTTGCACTATGTCTGGTCTACTACATGTCAGATACATGAGTGACCCGATTTTACTATAGTAGTCAGTTTGGTCTACGGGTTCACCACTCAAGTCTGCATCTAATATAGGTTTCGTAGCCATTGGTGTACCAATGCTTTGTCCTTTTTCCATACCATGTTTTTTAAGAATCTCTAAAGTGTACTTGGCCTGATTGATAAAAATACCTTGTAGGGATTGGTGGATCTGAAGTCCTAAAAAGAATTTCATTTCCCCCATTAAGGACATCTCAAATCTATTATGCATTAATTTTTTGAATCGTTTAGAAAATTTAGGGTTTGTGGAACCAAAAATAATGTCATCAACGTAAATTTGCACAAGTAGAATGTCCTCCCCGTATTTTATCATGAATAGTATCTGGTCAATGATACCTTTAGTAAAACCTTTGGAAATCAGGAATTTTGAGAGTTTTTCATACCAGGCTCTCGGAGCTTATTTTAATCCATATAGAGCTTTCCTTAGACGGTAAACTTTTTCTAGATGATCAGGATTAACGAATCCGTCTGGTTGTGCAACATAAACCTCCTCCTTCGATTGACCATTAAGAAATGTCGTTTTCACGTCCATCTGATAAATTGGAAAAGACTTGTGTAAAACATATGCGACAAAAATCCTGACAGCCTCCAAGCGAGCAACTGGAGAAAATGATTCTTCGAAATCAATACCCTCTTCCTGAGCATAACCCTTTGCTACAAGTCGTGCTTTGTTGCGAATTACAGTTTGGTCTTCATCCTTTTTGTTTTTCCATAACCACTTTAGCTTGATTACGTTCTTGCCAAAAGGTTTGTCAATGAGTTCCCAGACTTGTAGTTTGTCAAACTGATGAAGTTCTTCATACATTGCTTCTATCCATGCAGAATCAGCCATTGCCTCCTTAATGTTTTTCGGTTCAACAATACTCACGGTGAGCGCGAACATACACATTTCATGATTGGTTGCAAGTTGTCGTCTTTTTTGCACTGGCTTGGATGGATTGCCACAAACTTGGGTTAACGGGTGATCTTTTGTCCATCGGTATTCGGAATCTTAAGGTTGATTGAAGGTATCAACATTTGAATTACCAATATTGCGCGAGGAAGACTCAACATTTTCTTGTACCGGTGTACAGAAAGGATTGATAAATTCTGCTTGATTATCGTTGTTTTCCTCAGCATGAACATTTGTTAGAGTTGTCGGTTTTGATGTAGATTGAATATGTTGGTGCAATTTGATCATTTCCAAACTTCACCGTGCCCAAAAATTTCTCCACAAAATTAGTTAGAAGCTTGAGATTTCCGGTCATGTGCTTTGAGCACCCAGAGTCTACGATGAATAGAATTATCTCGACGAGCTGCAAAAGAATTAGAAGACAATGGAGTATTGACATATTGAGCACCTATGAGTCTATGTTTCCAAAATATAGCTGTTCTAGATGCATTTCCTAGAGGCATACTAACGTTTAGATTAACATTTCCTTTTTGAGACTTAGGTTTCCATTTGTATCCAGATGGTGTATACTTAGGATACCACCAACTGCATGTCTTACTAACTTGCTCATATAACTTCCTAGTTATGTTTCTAGATTTCTTGACAGTGGAGTCTGTTGCAATGGTTTTCTTACTGGATGTTGCAACAGATTGGTTCACATTATGCTTGGGTTCTCTAGTACTAATAGGCACAACCATTGGTTGTCTAGTCCTAGAATTCACGCCATTTATATAATGTAGAACACACAAATCATGATTGTCATTCAGCACACACTTTCCACAAGTAACACAGACAAAGTTAACATTCGAGGTCTTAGCATTCAAACTGTCATTACACGCAGTTACAGACGTTTTATTATTTGAAAACTTAAACTTCCTACGGTGGTCTTCTACTTCTTGCTTCTTCCCTTGACTATTGTTAGACATGACTCTATCTTCCAGATGATTGCTCTTAAGCTATGGTCTGCTAACACTAGTATTGGGAATTACTCCTGTAGAGAAAGACACACGTTTGTTAGGTTTCCTCATGTCTTGATGCAACTGAGGTGTTCTAGTATGATTAGGCTTTGTGTGCACTTTATACATTCCTAGTGCAATCACATTTGTGTTCCTGACAATTGGCAACTTATTCTGAGGCAAAATCTATGCAGTGACTGGTTTTGAAAAATCATTAGACACATTTTGTTGTGGGTACTGGCGTTGACTTTGAGAAGGCTTTCTTTGCAAGAGAATCTGAAAAAAATAGCTGGGTTGCCTAAAATGGAGTGTCTTTGACTTTTTAAAAGCATTCGGTTTGTTCGAATAAACCGATTGATATTTTCAAACTTTGTTTTCCACAGATTTTCCTTCATCTTTCTTATGAGTTTCTTCCCACTTAACTTATTGCAATTCCTTTGTCATTGTAATGAGCTTTCAAGACTTTAATTTCAATACTGTTCCACGTTCTTTCAGAATATCGTTTACTGATTTTCGTTTGAAGATTTGTATTTTTTATCTTTCTGTTATACTGTTGTAAATTCAAGTTCAGATTAATCGCATGTTTCTGAAGTGATTCAAAACTCTTTGACATTGTTCTACTTTTTGAAAGCTCTTTTTCAAGACGTTCACACTTTTCCAAGGTTTCTCCGTAATCACATTCAAATCATGAAATTTTATTTTCCCCTCCCCCCCCCTCTAAATCTGGTAAATCTAAGTATCGCATTCATGTTGAATCAGCAAGTAATATTCCCTTGAAAGTCGTTCGATTTCATTCAAAACTGTGTTTTTTGGTGTTTCCAGTTGAGATTTGAGAGAGTCTACTTCATGTTCAAGAGAATTAAAGTATCTCAAATCATCCAGGCAACCATTTCCTCTTTCAAACACAATGAAATTGTCTACAGTCCGCATCTAATGTTGCTATTTGCGGGGCCAAAATTTCTTCTTTGTGTTTTGAATGAAAGGATCGATGTTACCAAAATATGTTCTTTTGGCAATTGTTTGTTTTGAAACGTTCCACTCCATCAAAAATCGTGCCAACACACTTTTTAATCTTGAAAAGTTCTTTAGAGCTTTTACACTTTTGATCCCAATGAATGGATTCATCCATTCGTTTTTCTAACAAAGTTGATTGTTTACGAAAAGACTCTTTGGAAAATTCCTTATTAGAAGATGTATGACACATCTTTGACGTTTTTGGAAAATAGTGTTGTTCAGCCGACTTTTCCCGTTGTGGAACGAACCAATCATAAAGATTATTCAACTTATCATAATCAAACGGTCTGATTAAATCGCTTAATTTTGATCGACGTTCTTTTTCAAGACGAATCATTTCGACAGAATCAGGAGCTAACATCAACGTAAGATTATCATTGTAGCAACCTATATCATACAGACGAGGATTTGCTCTTTGAGCTTTCTTGAGGAACTCAGGATTTGCAAAACTCATTTTACAATTACGATTAAGCATATTCATTGTTTGAACAGATTGACTAGTTTTATATACAATATCATTCAAAACCTTGACTTTGTTTTCTAAAGCAATGACTTTATCAAGTTCCTTGTCTTCACGAGTTTTGTAAAGCTTAATCTGAGCCTCTTTTGCTTGTGACATTATGGAGATGGTTTCTTGATGTGCACAAAGCTCCTTTTTCATATCCGAAATCGTTTGATTTAAATCATTTATTTGTTGAGTATATGCATTAGATGATTTTTCATCAAAATCCATTTTTGTATGACAGTTAAATCCCCTTTAAGCTTTGCACAATCAATTTCCACCTTTGACGCATAATTCACGTCCTTATACTTATCAAGTTCCGCTTGGAACTTCTTAAGGTCTTTAAACATCAACTGATTAGTCTTGGACAGTTCATTGTTTGCTTCTTTGAAATGGTTATTTGATGATTCTAAACTTTTATTTTTAGTTTGAATCCTCAATTTCACCTTTCAATTTATTCAACTATCTCCTTGATTGATGATTCCAAAACTTTTTTCGGTTTTTGCTGTCATCAATTTTCACATTTTAGTTTCTGAATTCAAGAACAAGCAATCACGTTCTTGATCAAGATCAACAGTTCATCCTGGTCATCCTGAGCTATATCATAACATATATCCAATAATCAATAGTGATATTGGAGTCACCATGTTCCGCCAGATATATGTCATTACTAGATTCAGGATGGCTCAGGATTTTCATTTCCATGGCAAACACCATTATAGTTGTCATTAATGTTTTATACCTAATGCCATGGCTCACATCAAAAGATATGTCTAAGAAGTGTCAACTGAATCTGAGTAACCATCTTAGGTGTTAGTGCATGTAAATAAATGTCTTCCATTCCTGTTCTTCAGACTCATCATCATATCATCCTTCCAACATCTTGTTCTGGCATTCCCAACTGAACCCCTAGCTTCCTCATGTTTAAATAATAACATCTTTTCCTTGTGATAAGTTGCATCCTTTACTCGCTTTGGTTTCTGACATTCCCTTAATACATGCCCATATTCCTTGCAGTTATAACACTGAATCCCAGATTTCTGCACAACCGGAGTACCTACATTTTCCCTAGCCCCAGCAACATTAATTGCCCTCTAATTATCATACCCAGTTCCTCTGTTAGTTCTTGGAGAATTGTCTTGAATAGCTCGACTGGTGTTTGATGAAGTTCGAAGGTTGTTGTTGGTAGGTTTGTAGATTTTCTTAACGAGAGAGAAATTAAAGCCATGAGTTTGTCAATCTCCTTTTCCTTTGACATTTCATCATCTTCATAACCGTAGCAGTTTCTGGATCCATATGTAGGAGCAAAGATGTAACAATTGCTTATCTTTGTGTTTCTTCTGGTAGACTGTTGCGAGCTGGTGGAGAATATTGATGTGTTTTGAGTAGGATGGTTTGAGGAATGGTAAATTTTTTTTCTGGTTGTTAGTTGAGCAACAATGTGCAAGTGGATTAGCAGTACGTGGCTAGTCTTTCAGTTCGTATCTCGATTGACTTCATTTGGGTGTTGCTTCAGAATGTCATAAAGCTTGTTATAGGATACAGTCTTCAGCTTTGACTCTGCATAACAAGTGTCACAAACTTTGCCATTCTGGTTGTAGTGTAAGTAAGAATGGACATTGACCATATTAGTAATATTACACTAATTTCGGACAACTCATTCATCATCTTGTAAAACCGTGAGTAATACATTCCAAGTGAGTCACCATCTCGTGATTGTGACTTTCCAAACTCTCCCAATATAAACTTGGTTTTCAAGATCTTGAACAGTAATTGATTCCACCTAGTTCAACCTTTCAATGAGCTTTTCCACATTTCACATGCATTCGGGCAAGCATCAACTGTGGAGTAGATATCGTTATCTATCCCTGTCAGAATGATCTGAACGGCTTCAGCTTCAGCATTCATTTGATCTCGTATGTCTTATGAAACATTCTTATAGTTCTCCATATACTCTCTGTGGTTGTTTCATAACTACCTTCAGCAACTAGAACTGTTTTCTCAGACCATTGATATATGTATGGTGGATTTTGGAGACTATAGTGGATGAGTTCACGGTTAGGTTTGGTGTCAATGTATCTCTTGATTCTGGACTTCCACTGAACGTAATTACCCGGTGCTAACATTGGTGGACGATCTTTGCTACCCGCTTCCATGATAGCATTATGAAGAGCATTCGATGATTGAGTTTGCAAATTGGTATTTGAATTTGACATTTTGATGTTGTGAATGGATATCGGATCTTAAGTAGGTAAAGTGGTTGTTGTTGTGGATTGAAATTTATTAACGTTTACGGGATTTTACAAATCTTTGATTTAAACCGAGAAAAGAATTGTATCTTTCGCGGGATTTTACAAAATCAGGAAGAAACCGTAAAATTAAAATTTGCTTGTTCGGTCCTCTTTCTAGTTCGGTTCACTGGTTGTTCGGTTTGCTGGTTCGGTTGTCTAGTTCGATTGTCTTGTTCGGTTCAAAAGAAAACGCTAGTTCGGTCCTCTAGTTCGATTGGTTCACTGGTTCGGTTCTCAAAGAAGTTCCTAGTTCGGTCCTTAGCTAGTTCGGTTCTAAGAGAGATCGACTAGATCGGTTATCTAGATCGGGTCTCTCGTTCGGTCCAAATAAGATCACCACTCGTTCGATCCAAACAAAGATCACTCGTTCGATCCAAACAAAAAACACTCGTTCGGTCCAACGAAAAAACACTCGTTCGATTCACTCTTGTTCGATCCTCCTAGTTCGATCCTTGAGGGAGTAAGCTCGTTCGGTCCTTGAAGGAGTAAACTCGTTCGCTCTCAAAAGAGAATTTTGCTCGTTCGATTGAGACACCAAGAACTCGTTCGGTCCAAACACGTACCTTGCTCGATTCTTTGCTTCTTTCCGTCCTTGCGAGTTACACAGCAACCAAAAGAACCACAAATAGACGCTTTTGAAGCCAATGAACTACAAGCACGAAACCACGACGAAACCACACCGAAATTCCCACAACGAAATCAAAAAAAACTAAACCCACCCGTGGCGAGTGATACCAAATGTTATCCCAAAAGCTTAATCCATTTCACAACATAAGCTATACCAATAAGCAAAAAGGTAGAAAAGAGATAAGAGAAAAGTTGGAAGATTTATTAGAGAGAAAACTAGAGATGGAAGATTACACACACACACAAACTATGCAAATGGTAACCAACACCCTCTCCATGTGTGGAGAGGGTTCTATTTATACCCTTGAGCCATAAGTGGCATGTGGGCTTTTCTACTTGGGCCGGGCTTGGCTAAACTTGGGCTTTGAGCCCGAAACACGGACAATATTAGATTACAATCCAAGCCCGTTAAACCCGACTAGCCTATTACTTAACAAGACTAATTACGACTAATAAGACCGATAACATTCTGGTTCGACTTATATAAAATTAAAGCTAACAGCTCTTTCTCGTGACGCAGAGTATGATGAGATTCTGGAGGATGATTTTGCTACTGCTTCTCGTGGTGAAGAAATTGATTTGACATTTTTTCCTCTTGCTCCTGGTCCTTATGTGATACCTTATCTGTTTGAGGGTGATTCTTCCCCTTTGTATACTAAACAGAAATGGGATGGGCCCTATTTGCCGGAAAATAACATTTTGTGTAAGGATATTTTCAGGGATCCGGATGTTTGTAGGAAAGCTTTGGATCGAACGGTTACTCTTGCTGAGCTTAGGATGACAGAGTCTTTGCTTCCTTTGGAACTTTCAAACTGTTTTAACGTTCTCAGCACTATAATGGTTTCTCATGGTATGGAGCTGAATACCCGTTATACAAATTTGGTTGCATCTAAGGCTCTTACTCAGGAAAAGCTTGAGCATAAATTGGGGTATGTTAAGGACCTTCGTTCTGAAGTTACTACTTTAGATAAAAAGCTTGAGAGGACTCAAAGAGATTATGGTGTTTTGGATTAGGAGAACAAGGAGTTGCGTTCTCGAAATGATGTTTCTTCTAGGAGCTAGAGAGGTTGCAGGCTCAGCTTACTAATGCTAATGCTTCTTCTGCCGAGTTGACAGATGAGTTGGTTCGGACCGACGCCAAGCTCTCTGATCAGGCCCTTGTTGTAAGGAACTTGCAGCTCTTTGATCAGTCCCTTTTAAGGCCAGTGGTCCTGAGCAAGGACCGTATCTTTGTCAGTTTGTCCCTCCACATTGTTGGACTGACGCAGGACTAGTAACTCCAGACCTGATATGTCCTTCGACATGCCAGCTTCTCCAGAGTTCTTTGTCTAGCTTAGCCTGCGCTACTCCGACAAAGGCTTAACAGGTTATGATTCTCTTCCAGACTTCTGAGGTAGACCATACCTCATCATGGGTCATAGGTCAAATGGGTCATGGGTCAAACTAGTCATGTTTTAAAAATAGGTCTAACGGGTCATGGGTCAAACGGTTTGGGTCGGATTGACCCACTTAATTATGGTGTTTTCATACATTTTTGAAGGGTTTTTATGTTTTCGTCCGTTTTTATGTTTTCGTACGTTTTCATCTGTTTTTTACGTTTTCGTATGTTATTTTACGTTTTTGTCCGCTTTTTTACGTTTTCGTCTGTTCATTTACGTTTTCGTCCGTTATTTTACGTTTTCGTAAGTTTTTTACGTTTTCGTACGTTTTTTTTACGTTTTCGTCTTTTTTACGTTTTCGTATGATTTCTTACGTTTTTGTACGTTTTCATCAGTTTTTTTACGTTTTCGTTCGTTTTTTACGTTTTCCTCCGACGAACTAGACATGCAATTTTAGGTGTGAGTATTCTAAAGTATGCCACTTTGAAAGAGATTTAGAAACTAGACACATGCAATCATGATTTTAAAATCAACAACCTAAATGATAAAATAAAAGGAATCAAGACGTATGTTTAAGGACTAAGATTCGACCAACTTTTAATAAACGGGAATGGGATTCGTTTATTGATTGACACATAAATATTATGAGAGTGACTTCTTCTAAGATTTCATTTGGACATGGAGTATAAGCGTGTTTGGAATGACATGTTACTTATGATATCATTATCTACCAAAGATGATGATTTGGATTCGGATAGACTTTTGTCAAGGGTTGTATTGAGAGATTTCTAAATCCTCAAGGTTTCTTTGTTAAGCATTATGTATGTTTTTCATGTTTGGGGTGTTTAAGGAAACATCATCGTAGGACTTTATGTCAAAGTAAATGTTGGCAATAAAGATGATTTGTTGAGAATACATAAGATGAGGATGGAAACGAGAAATAATATGAGGATGGAAAATGCTCTTGGATGTGAAAGAAAATGATTCAATAGATCTGAAAAGTAGGGGAGGATGAGCGAGACTAAAGAGGAAAGGTGCTGATAGGAGGTTGTCAAAGATGATTAGTGTATCATTTTCACTGACAATGACAAGCATGAGGTGAAAAGAAAATTGATGTGCATGTGATCCTATCGAGACAAAAGTGGACGATTGCGAATTCATAGATTTGTCGAGTGTTTTGTTGGGTGCATTGTTAATTGTCAATGTTGACAAACATTGGTGGATACGTAAAATGAGGTGGTAGTTCTTTTATGGTTAAAGAAAAATGAAAGACACGACAATGTGGTGACTCAATAACACTTAAAGATTGAATATCTTCTTTATGTTCTTCACTTTCTAGAAAGTGGCAAGTTTTGTAAAAGAGTGACATTTTCATTTCGCAAATTACTTAAATATTTCAGATGAAATAATTAAGTTATCAAGAGATTAGGAGGATAAATAATAGTAACAAGACTATTAGAAATGAGAAGAAACCTTTAGAAGTGAAAAGAAATGTTAGAGATGAGAAGACTTATTAAAAGTGAAAAGGAACGTTTAAAAGTGAGAAGAAACGTCAGAAGTGAGAAGACTATTGGAAGCGAGAAGAACTATTTAGAAGTGAAAAGATTATTAGAGGTGAGAAAAGACATTTATGAGATATGAGGACCAAGATTTATATGTGAGGGCACTTATTGTGAGTATAGCGATTGTAAGGATTGTGTTTGAGAATGATACGCATTTCATTATGAAATTCACTTGACTATTGACAATATAAGCAACGATGCTTATGAGTGTTAGGATACGAGGATGACCTGTTGATATATAGAAAGATATTAAGTTGGGCATAGGTTTATACATTGTGAAAGGCAATTCATACTTCATGGGTTGTAGTAGTGATAAGTCACTATTAGGTTTTCGATTATGTTGGTGGTTAAGGATTACATGGTGAATCTTCTTGTGAAGATGACTTAGTGGATGACTCAAGACTCGTTTTTCATTTCACCTTGATGGTTTAAAGATGTACTAGAACTAGTAATCACTAACAAGAGTGAATAATATTTATGAGGTTTGGGTGTAGGGTAGACGTCAAATCGCATCAGCAGAAGAGATGGAGTGTTTGATTATTATTTTTGAACAATGAAAACGAAAATAAAGAGTCTGATGCTGATGGCCCCAGATATATATGAGGGCCGTCACTATGACCAACCATATTTAAGGGAGCCGTCTCTAGAGGAAGGTTTTTGGGCTTGATTTTTGATAAATTTTTCAAAAGGAGTGACATTTTAATCTTCATTTTGTGAATTAAAAATACTTAAAGTATTTCGGATGAAATAATTAAGTTCTCACGACATATAGAATATAATAGATAGAAGTGATACTAGTAGAAGAGAAAAGAAATATTTATGAGAAGTGTTCCATCGTTCCTAGACCTAGACAAAGATAATTGAACGATCCACGCTTGAGGCGTAAAGAAAGAATGTCGGTTATGTTATCTTCAGACAGAACTTTTCGATGGAGATGTTTCCGTTTTAGACATTGTCCCAAAGGAAAAAGGGACGTATCTCGGTGTGTTTCGTCCCTGAGTGTTTGGTAAAATACTATACGTATCTGAGTGTGTTTTCCTTCCCAATTAATTTGTGCTCATCCGGACTTAAAGTGTGAAATAATAAAAATAAATAAATAAGAAAACAAACGAAGATGGAAGCGAGGAGCTTGATAATGTCAAGACGAATGGTGGTTAGAGTATGATGAACTGCATCCACGAAGTTATGTAGCTCTTTTCGAGCATTGTGAATGTTCATAGAACAATCACACGATGAGGTATGAGATTATCTTAAAGATGGTAGCGAAAATGGTAGATGAAAGAAATTAGCCATTTATATTGTTTTTGAGGCGTGATTGAGTGAGAAGGTAGAGGTTTGATTTAGAGAAATGAATTAGAAATGAATAATGAGTGAGAACGTGGAGATAGTAGTGAGACTTGATTTAGAACTCAAGGATGACTTCAAGTGATAATCTAAGATCACTACACGCCGGTAGGTGATCATAATTTTTCGAAAGACAAAGAATGTTTTCGTTGAGGAGAAAAAGGAGTGCGTTTCAACTTATGTTGTTAAAAGGCTTGAATATGAATTTTCGGATATGACCTTTATCGTTTGCGATCGCAAGTTAAAATTACTTGAATATTTTGGATGAAATTAATAAGTTGTCAAACCTACTTGGAGGAGTGTTAGATTTGTATCTAACCTTTCTTTGACAAAAGAGTGGATTATTTGGAAGAAAGCGAGATGATGATTAAATGAATGTGTGAATGTAGACTGCGAGATTTAAGACCGTTTTAGGACTCTTTTGACTTTTTAGATTTGTGACACGGACGCGAAGAAAAATATTGTGAGAAAATATATACCTAGATACATAAGACATATAGTGTTAACATAAGAAATTTACTAACCAACACGATCCAGAGGTTAGGGAGGATAAAAGAAATAGAAAGCAATATTATTAAGATGTAGAGAGAGAAATGGAAGAGTATGTGTTTTAAGAGGGGGAGGAAAAACACACACTTATGAGATGTACAAATGATTATCCTCACCCTCCTATAGAAGTATAGGAGAGGTATTTATAGACCTAGTGACACCTAACTATCTTAACTAGTCATTATTAGTCCCTACGTGTCATGCCTTATATAACCTATTGTAATTCTATATAAGTCGACATATTTTAAGGCTAACAATCTTCCCCCAATATGTGGACATACGAAATTACTTACAATGTTCCTAACAAGTATAATTACAATAGAATTAAAGTCTTCTAAAACGCTTTCAATGCTGAAGATGTCTTCTGAGTTCTTCTAGTCTTGAAACTTCTATTCTAACTTGGATCTTCAGTATCTTTACTTGTACAGGAACCATTATAGTATGCATGAGTTGGATTAACTTCCCCCCTAATCCATGCAGCATGTCTTGAAAAGCTTTCTTAATAGCCTCCTTTTTAACGAAGTTTCTGAATCAGCTTCCCCCCAAACCAACATCCGTATCTTAAGCATATTCTAAAACTATGATGTAGCTTCGTAGAAGAAGTAGATGTAGAAGAGTAGATGAAAATCAGAGAATTATAAGATGAAGCCAACCGCACCAAATAGAACTGCTTCTATATTGTTTCATGTCATTACGTCTTGATGAACATCCGTTCGGGGTAACATGCAAGAAATCAGCAACAATTCTTCTCACGTATGCAGAATACTTCACACACACCATACTAAGTAAAGTATTATACACTACTTCCCCCTGGAAGTTGACATGATATCATCAAAGTACATATTTTCCTCCATGATGGTTTCAAACTCTCGGAAGCATCATTATTGTGTATGCACATATACTTAAGAAGTTCTTGTCATAAGCACAAATCTTGAAAAGTTATGAACGTCGTTGAAGAATTTTGAAAGATTTTTCTTTGACTGTGAAGTACCATTTATGTTTTGTAGCTTCAAATATCCCGTGAGAATTGTTGATTACATCTCAACCTGTAAACTCTCTAGCTAACTTACCAACCTTGTATTCTGTCGGCTATTGTTGTGACCACTTGGTGAAGTAAACCCGATATAGCAAACTTGAAAATGAAGTAAGATCCCCCAAAGTTTTTACTTAAGCTTGCATTGTTGTTGATTGAAGAACGGTGCTGAGGCAAATCTCTAAGTACCCTATAACTAATCACAAATTATAAAAAAGTACAACACTTCTTAAGACTATCCACATTTATATCTACGTGTGACACTGAGTACTACAACATAACTCCTTTAAGTGTTAGTTAACCAGGTCTTCAACCAACCACCCCGACTACTGGAAACTAGATAATCCAAGTCTCAATCATAACTGTATACGTTCGAGAAAGTCATCAATCGAAAGAGGGGTTTTAAGAAAAGAGGTAGAAAGTAGAATGAAGTCTTGATAATGAAATAAGTAGACGCCTTCGTGAAACCCACTTTAATCTCAAATAAGGGATACCAAATCAACTTCGTGATCACTTGACATTAAAATTCGAATCCATAGCCGTTTTTACGTTTTAGTGAATCTTGTGTAGGATCGTTTTAGCATTAAGTGTTGTGTTTGCTTTGGTGTTTTGGAAGGTGTTTAAGATTGGTTCTTGACGACAACACATGTATAAACCGCCTAAATGCACAGTGCATAAATCGCCTAAATACAACCTGCATAAATCGCTTGATGTAGCAATGCATAAATCGCTTGAATTGTGTGCATAAATTGCCTAAATTTCTTGCATAAATCGCTTAAATTTCATGCATAAATCGCCTAACACAATTACATAAATCGCTTAGCATAAATCACTTGGCATTAAGTGTTAGGAATTCAGTTTTTAGTGAAGTGACGATCATTATCAATCTCACGAGCCTTTGTAATAGTTAGACAATTTTATGTAATAGTTAGGAAGCTAACCGGGCCGGCTTATAGAAAGCCTAAGGAAAGTCCGGTTAGCCCACACCGTTGTAACTATATAAACCCTCTCCACACATGGAGAGGGTGTTGGTTGAATCATTTTACACACATAATTTAGTGTGTTTTTCTCTAGTTTTCTCCTAACCATCTCTCTCTCTCTAACTTTCTCTCTCTAGTTCCTCATTTGTGTGAAATTTAGGAACCTACAATTGGTATCAGAGCCATTGGGTGGATTAAGTGATTTGTGATTTGTGTTGAGCTTATTGGTTACGGCTTATTTGTGGCTTTATTTGTTTCGGCATATCTTACTAACTCTTGTTGTTCAATTTATTTATTTTCTTTCTTTCGTTGCTTACATCTTCAAACTGTAACATTATTGATTTTTTGTTGGGCTGTTAAAAAATCATTGGGCCTATTTGATTTCATAGCTTAGTTTGTGTTTTTGTTATTTCAAAAACATTATTTGCGTGTTATTGAAACTATTCATGGCCTACAAATTGCTTAAACAAATTCTTTGACACATTTTTTCTTTTAACGTGGCCCATTAAGTTTATAAAACTGTTTCTTGTAGTTTTTTTGTGTAGTTTATCTTCTCATCTTTCTTTTATACCTATTTTGATATCATGCATGCTTCTTCCTTCCCTAATCCATAACTAGCATTTGTCATTTTATTTCAACATTATCTCGTGGCTTACAAGAAAGATTGAAGGTGTGTTCTTAGTTGCGGTTTGTGTAAAAAGCATGTTCTTGGTTGCGGTTTGCCTATTAGCTAGTACTTCTTGGTTGCGTTTTGTTTTTTAAAGACAGTTGCGTTTTGTGTATAAAGGGGACAAGATAGTACGACTTGAAAAGGACTTGGATAGCGACTTGTGGTCCAACAAGTACTTCCTGCGTTTTGTTTCTTTTGCAGGTTGCGTTTTGCTAAAGATTAGTTGCGGTTTGTCTCATCAAGTTTCATTGCGTTTTGCCTTCAAGGAGTTGCGGTTTGTATCTTCAAATGTTCTTGCGTTTTGTTACATAGGCATTGCGTTTTGCAAGAGATTGAAGACCTATTTGCAAGAAATTAAAACGTCACTCTGCCCAAAAAATTTAAACCTTGCTTTTGTGTGGAAAAAGTTGTTGCAGTTTGTCTCAAGAGGAAAGTTGCGATTTGTCTTCTCAAGTCTTGCGTTTTTCTTGGTTGAGATTTGACAATCGTTCTTCTTTGAGATTTGCTTTACATTGACCAACTTTGGACCATTAACTCTCAAAGGCTTAATTTACATACTAAAACATATATGATTTATACATAAGCATAACATGGTTAAACGGGCTCGATTCATGTAATTTCGGGTTTTTTAGTTTCGTGTGACGGTTAACTACGAGACTTATAACCTATGGTCGTTGCGATCGTGAACTCGTTTCGATCATCGTGGTATAAAACGTACGAGTCCGCGAGAGCAAAAATATAATCGTTCCAATTTTTTTTTGTTTAAATGAAGAAGACGAACTCGTGCATATGTTTCTAATTTTTTTAAGATTGTTTAAACATTTGAATTTTTCAATTTCAACCTTCTAGTTTTCTATAATTTTAGTTTTAGTCCGTAGTTAAATAATAACGCTATTATTAGTACATATCTTTAAAACCTTTTACATTTTAACCTTTAGTTTTTAAATAACTTTAATACTAGCCCTTAGCTTTGCAACAATTTTAATTTCAACCTTTTACTTTTAAATCATTTTCACTTTTAACTTGTTTGGTTTTTCAAAGTTTTATAGCTAATCTTTAGTTAAAAAATAAATAAATAAATAAAAAATAATAAAAATAAATAAAAAAATAAAAATAAAAAATAAAAATTTCACCGTTTGTCCCTATATGAGTTTTAATCAACCGTTTCTCACTTAAAGTTCTACGTTTGTGCACTGGTCATCGTTTTACGCTCATTAATCGTTACAAAAGCTCAAGTTCTTCGATTACAACAACGATTTCACCATCAATTCTATTTTCACGGTGTTTTCTTGATTTGGTAAAATCCCGCGAATTACTCACTTGTTTTCTCGGTTTAATCAAGACTTGTAAAATCTCGTGAACTAGATTTCCATTCTCAAACCACAACAAAAATCACTTAATCTACTTAAGATCCTTAATTTAATTTCACACATCGAATTTCAATGGAATCTTCAAATTCAAATTCAAAAGAGAGAGAGCTGCAACTGACGCAACGTCTCGCAAAACAAAGGCACTCCCACTGCATGGCATGGTTTGAACAGCTCGAGACACATCTTCGTGATCTCTATCTCAATAGTTCGTCTCATGTTGTTGATGCATTTAAACCAACATTTCACTCATTCTTCGGTGAAGAGCATCAGACTTTCAGAGTGAAGATGTTCCATAATCTGGATCAGTTAAGGCTACAACTTGAAAGAGAGAATCTTCTTGAGATTAATCCAAGGACTTGTCTTGAAGCATTCCGAACACAATTCAAGGAATTTTTTGCCTCAAAAAGGGTAAATTAATTGGAAGATCTAAATCAATGTTGGCAAAAAGATTTCAAAGAATACACGTTCTGCGAACCTGATACATACAAACGTGATTTACTTGAGAACCTGGATACACTTAAAGCGGTCATTCATAGAGCTGTAATTACATACGGTAGATTATAGCTACAGTCACAAGATGTTTAGATCAATCCGGTTCAAGCAGTGGATGACAGGTTGAGTGTCTCGAAAAGCAGTTGGATAGAGTCTGAAAACAACAATGCACTTAGAAAATTAGTGAATGAAACTCAGTAACAATTGCACGAGAGTTTGGTCACTGAGAGTACAACATTGGAGGTTAATTTGAGCATAGATGTTAATGCATTAGATGTTGGGTTGGCTGTTACAGAAAGTAATGGGACAAACTCATACAAGCAGGATACAAGCAGCACTTCAGGGAATCATATCACACATGTTGCGGATGGAGATATCAGACCAGTAAAAGACAGTAAAAGATAAAGAGCCACAAGTCAAAGATCACTACATAAAGATGCAAGACAAAAGATCAACTATTACACAAAAGGACTAAAGATCAAGAAAAGAAGCTTTAACGGTTAATGATCAAGGTCACAAGGAGAGATCTCTATGATCACCCCTTAAGGGGAGATTGTTAGAAATACAGAAAGTGTTGATCATTTATGAGATCTCAACGATCGTTCCTTAGGGGGAGATTGTTAGGAATTCAGTTTTTAGTGAAGTGACGATCATTATCGATCTCACGAGCCTTTGTAATAGTTAGACAATTTTATGTAATAGTTAGGAAGCTAACCGGGCCGGCTTATAGAAAGCCTAAGGAAAGCCCGGTTAGCCCACACCCTTGTAACTGTATAAACCCTCTCCACACATGGAGAGGGTGTTGGAAGAATTCATTTTACACACATAATTTAATGTGTTTTTCTCTAGTTTTCTCCCAACCATCTCTCTCTCTCTTTAACTTTATCTCTCTAGTTCATATTTGTGTGGAATTATAGGAACCTACAAATCCTTTGTAGGTGCAACCATTGTTTCCTCTACCATTTCAATTACCATTGGCATTGTTGAGGTTGTTAGTTACTTGAGTCACGATGTTCGAGATGATGTTCTGAAGTTGTTGAGTAATGATTTCCGCGACATCAGGAGGGTTGTCAGATTGTCGTGTTTGAACCATGTTTCTGCTAAGACATAGGATTATATATATTAGACG
>BQNB010048745.1:0-42404 GCA_026074375.1 Tanacetum coccineum
TTTTCTATTATCAAATGTGTTGTGAGAAGCTTGTACTCTCTCCGATTTCTCGATGTTTGTACTTGTTTGTTGTGATTTTTGCAGGATTCTCCCAACAAATTCTTTGAAGCCTCTCGTGTCCGATTAATTTGTCCCGTTCAATTCGAGCTTCTTATCCTTTGTGCGAAATTAGTTTGGGGAGATCTATATCCTTTCATCATTATCAATTAACGTCTATCTTTGCATAACTCATAAACGGCTTAGATTTACGTAGAGACTCGACTTTCAACATTGAGGACAATGTTTCGTTTTAGTTTGGGGAAGGGAATCTATCAATTTGATGTTGCTTGCTTATTGTTTTGTTCTCACGTACCCGTTTTCCCACAAAAATAGCAAAAATTTTAAATTTTTAGTCATAAATATATATAAGTAAAAAAATAATAATAAATAAAATAAAATAAAAAATAAAATAAAATATATATATATATAAGTGTTAAGACACAAATGTAGGTTTTCCGTTGGTAAGAATAATAAGTAATTTTTGACCCGATCGTACGTGTAGAGTTCTAGCTTTCTCCCTTAACAATTAATGATGATAGTTTGTGCTAGTCTCATGTAGACTTTAAACATGCTAGACTGGAATCGTTAGTAAATGAAGACTTGTGCTAATCTTAAGTAGGTTTTAAATATGTCGAGTTGGACTTTATATAGGCTAAATTGTAACACCCCCAAAAATGTGTCGCAGCGGAAGTATGTCCGGGGGCGTTACTTCATAATACACAACGCTAGATACAAGAGAACGACCTCTAAATGTGTCGTTTGAAAAGTAATCTCGTTGATTTCTTTGAAATTGATATAACATTTGTCCCATAATTGCATCACAATGAAAAGCTTAAAAACAACCCAACGAGATTTGATCATTTGTATGTAAGTAAAAATCCATGAATGAAATTGTTATCATGATTCACCCTTATAACACAAGATCCGGAGGCTTGGTAAAATGGAAAAGAAAAGTATCCATATTATTAGAGAGAAAAGAGATGAAATGGGAAGAGTGTGTGTGCTTGAGAGAAAAACACACACACACACTTTTACAAAAGTGAGCTTCACCCCTCCATGGAAGTATGGAGGGGGTATTTATAGTCCTAGTGACACACAACTATCGTAGCTTGTCATTATTAGTCCCTATGTGTCACGCTATAAATAAACTAATGTAATTCCGTGTTTGTCACCATATTTTAAGGCTAACAATCTTCCCCCAATATGTGGACATATACGGAATTACTTACAATGTTCCTAACAAGTACAAATACAATTAAATAAAGTCTTCCAAAGCGCTTCCAAAGCTGAAGTTGTCTTGTGAGTTCTCTTGGTCTTGAAACTTGTATTCCAGCTTGGATCTTCATTGTCTTTACTTGTTCTGGAACCATTGTAGTATGCATGAGTTGGATTAACTTCCCCCCAATTCATGCAGCATGTCTTGAAAAGCTTTCTTCATAGACTCCTTTTTGGTGAAGTTTCTGAATCAGCTTCCCCCCAAACCAACATCCCTATCTTAAGCAGATTCTAAAACTTTGATGTAGCATGAACAATCTTCTACTTGTCATTGACGTGCACAACGGAAATTTGTAGAAGTCAAACAATACCAAATACTCCTGCTTCTTGTCATTAAGGCTTGGTAAATATTCGTTCGGGGGTGCATGCGAGAAATCAGCAACAATTCTTCTCACGTATGCAGAATACTTCATAAACCATACTAAGTAAAGTAGTCTACACTACTTCCCCCTGGAAGTTGACACGGTAACATCAAAGTCAACTAAGTCCCGGATGTACACATTTTCCCCTATGATGGTTGCGAACTCTCGGAAGCATCATTGTCGTGTACGCCCATATACTCGAGAAGTTCTTGTCTTAAGCACAAATCTTGAATCCCAAACGAACCATTACCCTCTTGTCTTCAGAAACCGTAGAGGAGATGAAGCAAGAATCAAGAACACTTGGTATAATCAAGGTCTTGTGAATGAATGTCATCGAAGAACTTTGAAGATTTTGCTTAGACTGTGAAGTATCTTTGTCTTGAAATGCAGTGAGAATTGCTGATTACATCTCAACCTTTAAACTCTCTGGCTAACTTACCAACCTCGTATTCTGTCGGCTATTGTTGTGATCACTTGTGAAGTAAACCCGATATACCAAACTTGAAAAAAGAAGTGAAATCCTAAATTTTGTTACTTTAAGCTTGCACTGTAGTGATTGAAGAACGATGCAAAGATATAAATCTATACGTAACTCTAAACCCTACCGCAAAAGTATAAGAAGTACAACACCTCTTGAAGTTATCCACATCGACTTCTGCGTGTGACACTGAGTACTACAACGTAACTCCTTTAAGTGATAGTTATCCAGGTCTGCAACCAACCACCCCTGACTGCTGGTAACTAGATAATTCAAGTCTTAATCGTAAGCTGTATACGTTCAAGCAAGTCATCAATCGATAAAAAATCGAAGAAAGTCTCGATGATGAAATAAGTAGACGCCTTCGTGAAATCCAACTTCAATCTCAAATAAGGGATACCAAATCAACTTCGTGATCACTTGTCATCGTAATCCAAATCTCTAGCCGTTTGTCATTTATTGAATCTTTCATAATCGTTATAGCATTATGTATCATGTTTGTTGTTGTTGTTGTTGTTTAATTGTAGTTAAACTAGGACGAATGTTATTTTAAATTGTCGTCAACGGTTAAACATCGTCTAGTCTAAACTTGTCGTGATAGCATTTTATTCCCGGCTCAATCCATAAATAATTCGGCCAAAATATATAAACCATAGCTAATTTCGTCCAAATATATCATAACTCTGCCAAATATCCAGCCCAAGCAAATTTGATACCAGCCCACCTTTTGATCAATTCACTCCCGATCCAATATAGAATTAGGGATATATAACAAATACCTGATCCCTAATTTTACTCATACATTATCCCTAACCTAATTTCAATTGCAGTCACATACATATCTTATCTCTTTTTTTATCTTTGTTTTCTTATCAAGATCATCCATCTCATATAATGACAATCAAATCGAAAAAAAACTCATAGCAAATCAATACTCCTATCTGCCAACGGAACTATAGTTATATTTATGAACAAAAAAAAACAAATCCAAATGGTTACACGAATCCAAACTAGCCATTTGAAATGAACTAGCTTAAATATAACCGTGTACGAAACCAAAAGAGTTGCGACTTCAAGATCTTATAGTGAAGGTCTCGGGTAGGTTCCCTTTTTTTTCTCGTTGTGATTTTTCTTGAGTCTCAAATGAAACAAAGAAATGCTATAACACAATTGTTATAAGTATTACTTTAAATTCGAATATCAAAAAGTGTTGTTGACCTACACAGATCTATGATGATAATTGTTTCATGTTAATGATCTTTTGAAGGTCTTGAGTTGACTGTAACACACGAAAAAAGGAAAACTGAGATCTTTTTTTTTTCATTTAAGGTTTCGAGTCTTGTAGTGGGAGGGGAGATAGGATTAGAGTTGATGAAGATTTGTTGTGGATTGAAATGAGACGAAGGGATAATTGGGCAGGTTTGTTGGATTGTTGATTGATGTTGTGATTTGTGACGATGTAATTTAGGATTAGTGGTGTTATGATGGTATTGTTGATGTTGTTAAGATGTGGTGTTGTTTGTGGTTTGGTTTTGTCTTTCGTTTTTGTTTTGGTTTGACTCATTGAGTTTGACCGGGTCAACTCGGTACTCGGTTTGAGTATAGGTATACCAAAACGCAACCACCCCCGAGGCAAAATGCAACCCAGGTCTTGGGGGGGAAAAACGCAGGATGAATAAATTTTTTGCCATAGTTTCTCTTCATAAAAATCATAAATTTGTCTTCAAAACGCAATGAAAGAGTGGACAAAATGCAACCTCAAAACGCAACCACCAAAACGCAAGATCTTGTCAAAACGCAATGTCATTAGAGCCAAAACGCAGTCTGTACTATTGTCCTTTTTTGTACTTTTTCTTAAAAAAACAGATCTGGTTTTCTTTTTCTTCACCAAAACGCAACCAAGAAACATAAAAAAACCCAGATGTGTTTCTTCAATACCAGCTCATAAACCATAAAAATGAAACTGTTAAAACATTCTATAAGCATCAAGGATTCAAGATCATGAAAGCTCAAAGAATTAAAGACAAAGACTTCCGTAAACTCTGATATACAAGATCTTCCTTCAAGATATCAAGTCTATCAAGGGAGATTGTTAGCAAGCTTTCAAGATGATGCAAAGGTTTATTGAGCATGTTGTCAAGTCACCAGATCGCAAGGGGGCAAAACAATCAAGATGGAAGGATTAAAGATTTAAAGATCTTGGACGAAAAGACAATGTCAAAAGACATGCAAAGGCTAAAGATCAAAGATACAAAGGCATGAAGGAACAAGCACAATGGTAGAGGACAAAGATCACAAGAGCTCAACGACAAGAGCAATCTCATTGATCTCATAAAGGAGTGTCACAATGAACTCACTTCGGGGGAGATTGTTAGCCACAAAATATTGAGTCAAACAAGGAAGTTCGTTCATTAATTATATTAGGACTCGGTCATTAATTAATTATACGTTGTAATAGGCTAGAACGGGTAAACGGGCTCATTTATGTAAGCTAATCAATCACGTGTATGGGCGGAAAACCCAAGTCATCCCCAAGCCTGGCACGTAGAAACCAACAAGCATGAAAGCCTCTTGGTTTTTTAACTACATAAATACTCCTCCAAGGATGGTGAGGGTGTGATTCATTGTATGTAGATTTCTTTGTTTAATCACTATTTCATTTTCTCTCTTTATTTCTCTCTCTAACTTCTTTCTAGAATTCTTCCTTTTCTCTTATCTATTTTTCTTGTATCAATGGTGAAGTAAAGGTGATATTAGGTTACAGACAAAGTTAAATCATTTGATTAGAAAATATTTATGCAAATGATAATATTTTTATTTGATCATTAACTATGTTTAATAATGCCACATTCATACCTTAAGTGATTAGTCGTCGTCAAGTAAACTTTCAACTAAATAACTTGTTTACGTAAACTTTTACGTAGTATGACATTATATTTGTTATTATCAAAACATGAAGATCATTAAATATAAATATTGTTTTTGCGCTAATATTTGTATTAACAAAGCAGTCGATATAAACAAACTAAACATTTAAATCTTCATAAACATGGCTAATACCCAAGGGTATTAGCCCTTAACCATTGTAATTAATACAAGAATAATCAATCAACCAAGGTAAACTAACTGAGTTAAATGAATGATACCAAAAATCAAACGATTATAAGAGTATAGGGATTACAAGGTGTTTCCTATAGAATTAGTAGCTTTGCTTGACCTCTTCTGCTCTTCTTGTCTTCTAAAAATTGACTTTTGTGGTTAGGGTATTGAAAATATGATCAAGCATACCTAAAACTCGTTTTTAGGTTTTCTATTTATACTGTCTGGAATTTGGTCGATACGCCATATTGGTTGAAGTCAATACGGCGTATTGGGGGTTTCTTTGAGAAGGGACCACGTTCAGTATCTTCCAAAATATTTAATTACTATATCTTGGATACGGCATATGAAAGTCCTCTAGATACGGCGTATAGGACGTTATTCTTCGTGGTTTCTTGTGAAGTGCAGGCACAGATACACCATATATTTCTTGATGGTACGGCGTATTGGATGTTAGAATAGTATTCTTCATATTTCTTCATTTAAGCTTCAGAATGCGCGCCTTTTTGCTAATCTTCACAAAGTACTCTATAATTACTGCAATTCTCAAATAAAAATGATCAATGTATTAATTCTTGCAAATAATTATACAAAATGGGTATTTTGACCTTTAGGTATTATTTGTTGCTATAAAAGTGAAGTTAGTTGTTGTCATCAAAATATTTCCCCCAGTTGTATCTTACTTGTCCTCAAATTTTTGGGGGGGGGGTGGCCACGGAGCGGCGGGGAGGGGTTTTTTTTTGGGGTAATCTTTTTGTTTTTTTTTCTTATTGTTTTCTCTTTTGTATATTTTTCTGTGTTGTTGTGTTGGGGGTGGGGGTTTTGGGGGGGTTTTATTGCGGGGGGGGGGGGGGGGGGGGGGTGGGGGGTGGGGTGATTGCCCACCTAGGGTGTTTTATATGTAATTTACCATTGTTTGAGCATTGTGTTATAATGCACTTTTTGTGCGGGTTAATTGGTGGGGGTTTTCTTGCTTTTGGGGGGTTTATTTGGGTTATTTTGTTTTTTTGTTATTTCATTTTTTTTTATTTGTTTTAATTTTTGTGGGCAAAACACGCGCGACACGATATTTTTGTTTTTTTTCGTTTTTTTTTGGGTGGGGGGGGGGGGGGTTATTTTTTTGGGGCTATTTTTATTTATTTTTTTTTCTGTTTTTTGAACTTTTTTTATTGGTTTGGGGGGGGGGTGGGGGGGGGTTTTTCTGTTTTTTTTTTTTTTTATTTTTTTTTTTGTGGTTTTGAACGTGGTTTATTTTTTTTTTTTTGTTTTATTTTTTTTTTTTTTATTTTATTTTTTTGTTTTTTTTTTTTTTTTTTTTTTTCTCTGGGTTTTAGGGGTTGCTTTGGGGGGGGGGGGGTTTGGGGGGGGTTTTCTTTTTTATTTTGTTGTTATGTTCTTAATGTTATTTGGGGGGGGGTGTTTATATTTATTTTTATTATTTTTCTATTTGTTGGCGGTGGGTTTTTGTTTAGGGTGGGGGGGGGGGGTTGTTTAATCTTTTTTTTTATGGGGGGGGGCGTGTTATTTGGGGGGGGGGGGATTTTGGGAAGGGGGGGGTGGGTGGGGGGGTGGTTCTTTTATTTTTTATGTATTTTTTTTTTGATTTTTTTTTTTTTTTTTTCTTATTTTTTTGTCGTTTTCCCTTTTTTTTTTTTTGTTAACATTGCTTCACTTTTTTTTTCTTTTTTTTTTCTTTTTCTTTTTTTTTTTTTTTCTATTTTTTTTTTTTTTTTTTTTTTTTTGTTTTTTTTTATTTTGGGGGGGGGGGGGAAAAGAAGGGGGGGGGGGGGGGGGGGGGGTTTTTTTGGGGTTGGGTGGGGGTTTGTTGGTGGTTTTTTTGGTATGGGGTTTTTTTGTTTTTTTTTTTTTTTTTTTTTTTTATTTTTTGTATTTTTTTTTTTGTTTTTTTTTTTTTTATGTTTAGGTTTTTTTATTTTTTTTTTTTTTGGGTTTAGTTCCCCCCCCCTTTTTGTTTTTTTTTTTTATGTTGCTTCTTTTTGTTTTTTTTTGTTTTTTTTTTGGTGGTTTATATTTTTTTTGTTTTTTTTTTTTTTTTGTTTTGGTTGGTTTTTTATTTTTTTTTTTGGTGTGAGGGTTTTTTAGTTATTGGGTTTTTTTTGGGGGTGGGTTTTTTTTTTTTTTTTGTGTTATATTTTTGGGTTTATCAGTTTGTTGTTTTTTTTTATTAGGGGAGGGGGGGATTTTGTTTTTTATTGTTTTTTTATATTTTTATCGGTTATTTTTTTTTTTTGGGGGTGGGGTTTTGCGGGCAGGGGGGGTGGGGTTGGGGGGGGGGGGGGGGGGGGGGGTGATTTTTAGTTTTTGGTTTACCCTAACAAAAACCGAAACGCTAAAACAAAAAACAAAACTTTGGGTCCACCCATTATCCCACCAAACCCCCCCCCACCAAAACCCCCACCCCCCCCTTTTTTATATATTTTTTAACACGTTGTAGATATTATTTTTTAGTTTTATCACACCCCCCCCCACCCCCCCCTTACCCCACCCAAACCTTAATCCCCCCCCCACCACGCAACCACCCTCACCCCTCACCCCACCCCCAATATTGATCCCTTGCCCCACCCCCTCACCCCTCGCCCCCATTTCCCGCCATCCCCCCCCACCTTTGTTGCTGTGACACCCATCGCATCCCCCCCCCACCCCCCCCACCTCCCATCCCCCCATCCCCCCCCTAGTCCATATATAATATGTATAAATATTGGAATATAAGATTAATTATAAAAAACTCTCGCGGCGTCTAAAAGAATATATAATACAGAATTATAATTATAATATTGATAACGACCCTAGATTTAAAAATTTAAACAAGAATTAGATTTTTGATAATTATGTTGATGTTAAATTAATACCAATATTTAAAAAAATAATAAAAAAAAAAATATAAAAAAAACACCCCCCCCGACCCCCTCCCTCCCCTCCCCCCCCCCCCGCCTTATTTAGAACTCTCCCCCCCTCCCATTTTTTTTTACATACTCCTACCCTCCCCCCCCACCCCCCTAGCCACGTCCCATTTAAAATAAACAATAATTACGGGGGGTGGGGGGGGGAGCGTGGGGGGGGGGGGGGGGGGGGGGGGGGGGGGGGGGGGGAAATTTGTTTTTATGTTATAAAAGGTGGGGGGGGGGGGGGGGGGGGGCTGGGGGGGGGGAAAAAAAGAAAATATAATGCATTTAAAAAGGGGGATTAAGGAAAAATAAAAATTTATAAAATTTTAAAGGGTTGTTTGGGGGGGGGGGGGGGGGATTGGTCGTGGGAGGTTTACAATAATAAATATTTTTAATATTAAAAAAAACATAAAATATTCTCCTATAATTCCATTTACAAAAAGAAAGTATATACGCAGAGACACCCACACCCTATCCCACCCCCCACAAAAATAAAAATGATACAATTCTTTTAACAAAAATTAAAGTAAGTATTAATTATACTACACCATTACAAAATCAAAAAGTAAAAAAACAGTTCTCTCACCAAAAACAGCATATTGAGTATTTAGTACAAAATACCCCAAATAATACCCTTTCATTATTTATTATTTTTCCCCCCCGTGTTTTTTTTTCAACACATTATATCTTTTTTTTAAATTTTTTTTATACTTTGATTATCCAATATCCCCCATGAATTTGTGTATTTTATATTGTGATTATATTTTATTTTGTTATAAAATTTATTTTTAATTCTTTTCTTTTTTTAATAAACTTTATACTTAAAATTTAGAATATTTAATTTTCATTATATATCTCGTATATTTCAATATTCCTTATTTAATTTTAACTATTTTTTTGCTTCTAAATAATTTTATTTACCTTATCTTAAATTTCATTTTATTTATAAATATATTATTTACATATTACATTATAATAATTATTATAAATATTTGTATTTTTTATAATCAATTTCATTATAATTTTACTTTATATATTAATTATTACTTTTTATGTTTTTTTTATTTTTTGTTGTTTATTAATATTTTAATTTAATAATTATTTATATCTTTAATATAATTATATTAATAGTGTATTTTATTATAAATTATTTATTAAATGTAGTACTTATTTTTAAATTAATAATTAAATATTATTATTTTTATTTGTATATATTTTATAATATTGCATGATATATTTATTTTTAATTTTTTAAAATTAGAATATTTATATTTATAATATTTAAATTTTATCCCCTATCTTAAATTTTCTATTTAAATTAATTTTAATCATGAGTTATTAGATGCTATAAGAAATACTATTGATAATAGTGCAGTGTTTATTATTATATATATTTTTTAATATTCTAATTTCTTTATAAAAGGTATTCCAATATAATAATTTTGTTTTATGTATCTATTGATTTTATCTTTATATGAATTTCTATTATGACATAAAGATTGAGAGTTATTTTTTGTTCTATTTTATATACTAGTTTAGATAAAATAATTATATTATTTTATTATTATTTTTTATAGGATTTATTTGTCATGCATTTTCGTTTTTTTTCCACTTTTTCTTCGATTAATATTTTTCTTAATTTTAATTTATAATTATTTTTCATAGTTAGAATTTTTTAATTTTTTTAATTATATAATACATATATGTCTTTCATTTGCGTTTATTTATCATAATATATTAGTGATATTTTGTGTCATAAATTAATGTTTATTGTTATTTTCAAGTGTGTCTATATTTTTATAATTATTCTTTTCTCTTAATCGATCGCGTAATTGTTATAAATAATTTTTATTTTGATTATTAATTTTTTTTTTTATTATAAATTGAGTTAAAATTGATAGTTTTATTATAGGGATTTGTTCAATTTTTTTTAATTAATTTTCTAGTGTTAATATTCAATTTTGTGTATTAATAGATATTTTTGTTTAAAAATATTAATTTTATATTTAAATTTTTATAATTTACTATTAATTATAATTTTTTTATATTGATTTATATATTTTCTTTCGTACATCTAAATGTAGAATTTATTATTACAATTTATTATTATAATTTTACTAATTAATATATTAAATTTACGTTTAATATAATATTTATATAGTATAAAAGTTAAATCATTTATAAATTATATATTATTGGATTTTGTTTATTAAATTTAATTTTTTATTTTAATCAAGATTTTTATATATTTTTATTAAACTCCAGTCAAATCTTTAATATCAATACCTTTCTGATTATTTTATTGAGGAGTCTAATTTAATTTTAATTTTTGTAAATTATTATTTTTCGGTTTTTAATAATTTTTATTATAATACTGATTTATTTTTATTTTTTTATATTTACTTCTTTTTTATTATTTATATATGTTATACTAATTTTTATATTACTTAAATATTTGTTAACTAATTTTAATTTATTTTATTTAACGCGATCTATATATATTAAGTGTTAATGGTGTTTTTTTTTCTTATTGAGGTATTTAATTTAATTTTTTTAAATTTTTAATTTAATATTTCATTAAAACACATATTATTCTATATATTATTAATTTTGATATATCATTATAATTTCGTAATTGAGAGTATTATTTTATTTTACTATATATTATGCTAAACTTCTATGGTGTTTTGAGGCTTAGCATAAATTTTTATATCATTCTTATATAAAATTTTTTAAATATATTTTCTATTAATATTTTTTAAAATTAATTAAATTATATAAATATAATATCTATTTTTTTTATTTTATTTTCTCCTAAATAAATTATTTTAAATATCAAACACACCCCACTTATCTCACTTATTATTCTTTTTAAACAACAACGTATAATTATATCACAAAGATAAATATCTATAAAAAACAACGCTTATTTCTTTATTCTCATATCCATATATTTATTCTTTATTACTCCTATATATAGTTGTTATATCTCACTTAAACTATAACACTCATTTTAAAACCCCATTATTTTACACAATACACACACTCAGAACTTTTTTCATAAAACTGATGTGTGTGTAAATTTTACTTCTCTTCATATTAAACTTAATATCAATTACCTTATGATAATAACTACATCTACCCCCCCCACACAATATACGCTCATATATATATTAAAATATAATAAAACTACAAACATACCAAAAACTCCAAAAATAAAAAAAAAAACACTACACAAACTGACCACCCTAATACACTTCAAAAAACCCACACCACATACAAATAACACCCAAAAAACACCCCACTCAAATAAAACAAAACAAACACATACAAAACACCCCCAAACAAAAACAACAAACCTCACCCCCAACTCACAACTAAAACACAAACTTTTAACTTTACATTCACACACCAACCAACCCCCCCACTCCCAACCCCTACAAACACTCATCACCCACCCCCCCCCCCACCCCCCTAAACACCCACACATACCCCAACCATCCATTCAACACTATAAAACACACCACCCCACATACATATTAACAAATAAACATCATGTCAAATAAATAAAAAACACCACTAAAACCTCACTCACAAAATAAAAAATATATATACAAAAACTTTACATATCAACTACAACAAACATCTCCCTCACAAATATTTTCATCTCCACATCATACATTATATACAATCATACACTCATATAATAGTTTTATACCAAAAAAAAAATACTAACTTTATACCAATAACTTACAATAATAACAAACCCCTATAACAATAATTAAACACTAATCCCTAACACACACTCTCCACCAAATAATAAAAGCACATTAAATAATAAATCCCTTACATATTAATATACATTAAACACCAAACAATACAACAAATACAATTTAAATTCTTAATAAAATAAAATTATTATTATATTATAAATTCTCTAAAAACAAAAATAAACTCCCCCCCCACCCAACTTCAAACTAATATACTCTAATCATAAAACTTCAAACTCTTATCACTCACACACCACAAAAAACATTTAATTAAATTTTTATATACATCTCCATATATAACCTATATCATCAATATTTTAATTTTTCACTTTAAAAAATACTCATAAAAATTACATCTATTAATATTATCATCCAAAATTCTATTATTACCCTCACTCACAAATTCACCCAACCTCATAAAACTATTTCAGATCAACACTATTCATATCATCAACCCACCCCCCCCCCACCCCACCCCCCCCCCACCTTCTACTTGATATGTTATATTATGTGAATACATTTAGTAGATATAGACTACCACTTTTAACACAACTGTCTAACCAAATCCCCACCCCCCTGTCTGTACAACCCCTGTTCACAGAGACATATACCACCAATGCAGAGTAGACCACCCACCCAACAAAAAAATTTCGTTCGCATAAACTCACACACCCCCTGATTACGAGTTTTAACACACAACGATAATAACCCCAACCTCTCCCATACTATACTCCAATTAAACTGAAACTCTCCACCTCTTTGTGTGATACTGCAGCTCATGTCAAATGTTCCTACTAACACATAGTCCACAAGTGCCCCCCCCTCCACCTCCTCCTTGTTACCCAGATTAGAAACTCCTCCCCCCTCCACCCCTCAAGAACCTCAGTTTCTCTTAAAAGTCGCGGTTAGTATAAGTACTTACAGAAGGGTGATCGCACGCAAAAATGAGATGTAAAGCATGGTCGGATTCGACTCACTTATCATATGGTTCCTACACTCATCGCACTCCATGTCTTAGTTATACGTGTGTGTTAGGTTTGTAATTTTTCTTTCTAAAATCGCGCATGTTTAGAGTTTGATATATCTAAACATGCATGTCTTGTTCTCGTTAGTGCATATGATAATATATGTGCACTTTTTCTACTAATGTTTTCTTTTTGAAGCTCAAACTTTCGTTCTTAGCTTGATTCCTTGGTGCCTCTCCAAAACAAGGGGGAGCTACACCGTAGGAGAGAGTATGCAACTAAATGTTTTTTATGACATTCTACCACATGTGTCTGACGCTCGCAAAGTTATTTCAAACCCAGTTAATATCCTCCAATATATATATATATATTATAGTTGCTCGAAAACTAACCTTGATGTAGGTTTAAGAATCTAGAAATGTAACAAATTTGAATCCATGGATACGCTAGAGTCAATATTACAATGGGATGCACGTTTTCATAGGAAAGTTAGGAAAATGAGATTAAGGGTAGTCAAGGCGTCACTTGGGGATAGTTGATGCAAGGCTCGCCATCTTTAGTAGAAAAGTATCATCTAATGGAATGAATGGCTTGGAAGTGTCCACCTTTTTTGTATTTGACAAAAGGGGGAGAAGAAGTGTAAACAAGTAACTTAATTATAAAAACATTTTTACTATGGATTATAGTTTACAGATTTATGTCAATAATAAAAAAGGAGGGAATGTTGGTAGAATAATATTACGATATTTAATCGATACAATTGTACTTCAATGTTTTAGAAAGTGATGACAAACATCGCGCTCTCGTTACACGACTAATAACGTTAATAAGGGCTTAGTTATTCGTGTATCAAAAATATATATGCATTTTAATTTCGACAATCATCTCGCGACGTCTCAAAGTCTGGTATTGCTTCAACGAAGTTTGCACCCGACGTAAATCACTTAAGGTATGAATAAATAAATGCTTTATGCATTTTATGATCAAAGGAATTTTTATTCAACCTCACATT
Organism: Tanacetum coccineum; assembly: GCA_026074375.1. NCBI lineage: Eukaryota > Viridiplantae > Streptophyta > Magnoliopsida > Asterales > Asteraceae > Tanacetum > Tanacetum coccineum. The sequence goes on from BQNB010048745.1 coordinate 13,907, forward strand.
TTTTATAAAAATGTCACAACATTTTTATAACTCTTACAAAACATTTTTGGATTTAAAAGAAATGTCTTTATTCAAAATAAATAGTTTGAATTCAATGTTTCTAACCTAAAAAACGGCTCGAAAATGTTCAGAAGAACCTCCCTAGAAAAGATAAAAAGGGAGCATCTGGCTTGGGCGGCCCCTTAATTATAAGGGCGGTCCCCCTTAATTATTAAGGGGACAGGCACCCTAATTAAGGGGACTGCCCATACAAAAAGGCAACTCAGTTTGCCTATAAATACTGGACTATTCCCCATTGATTTTCTAATCTTTTGCACCTTTTCTTTCTATCCCAAATCAGTTTATACATCTCACACATATTCTAAAAACCTTTGATCATGTAATCATAAGCATTTGTTTCCAAGTGATTCAAGCTTATTCCTCCAAGTGCAAGAGAAGAACTCTCGTTATCATCAAGATACGAAGTTATGTAGTTTAGTTAGTGCATTCGTGACATGTCTTACATTTTATAAGTATAGATGAAGTGCTGGCTATCTATCATTGTGTACATAGTGAGTGCCATGGTGATCATGGTGTGTCGAGTTAGTTAGATCGTGGTGATCACTAGGAATAGTATAAGCTAGATGGGTAATCCTTCAAGTAAGTTGTAGTTAGATTCGCGTGTGCATGTGTACGTGATGTTTAATGTGATAGTAAAGTTGTGAATGTGTAGAAGAAGTTTGTGAAATCATAGTGAGAGAGTAGTGAAGTGGAGTTGTAAGTAAAGTGAGAAGTGTGAAGCGTGTGAAGTGAGTTGTGAAGTGAAGTTTAAGTTGTTGTGAGAGAAGAGATGTTATGTGAATGGTTGTGAAGTGTGTGGAATAGTTGTGATAGAATGGTTCTAGCTAGGATTAGAACTCGACATTTGGCTTAGTGTCGGAAATTGATTGTAAGCTAGTTGTGTAGTCGGCTCTATTTTCGCCCTAAAGGGAGCTTGATGACGGTGATGTAACTCTCGAGTTGCCCGCGACCGGGTGGTATGTGGAGTAGGGCGTGTGTGGAGGTGCTGTGCGTGAGCAACCTATAACCCTATAAATCATTCGGTCCGGTTTGCACTTTCTTTTACTTTTCGCTTTACATCTTTATTTACCTTATCACCTTACATTTATATTTGCATTAGATCTATATGTGTGTTGATTGTTACTTATATTGTTTGGATGATGATTATGTCATAGATAGAAGTTAACATTATGATTGTGCTTATATTGCTATGACATGTTCTAGTGGATATAGATGTATTATTCACACTTATCATATTGCATCTAACTTGATGGATAATTTAATACGAAATATTTGAAGTTTTTAAATGGAAACGTATTCACCCCCCTCTACGATTTCCACAATTGGTATTCTACGATTTCCACAGTTATGGTTGTGGTGGTGGAAAGTTTCATGGTGATTCTTCTTGTAAGAATGAATTGGTGAATGACTCAAGATTGATAGAAGTAAAAAGGTTTTTCACTAAACCTTATGAAGCACTTGAGGTGCTAGACATGGCGAAGTTTTTAGAAGGGAAAGAGGTGGCGGAAGATGGTGATGATAATGCAAGCAACTAACAATGTATGCTTATTTATAAAGTGGTGAGGATGATAATGCATGTATGAACATGTAATGTAAGATATGGATCAAAATTTGATAAATGTGCGGAACAATGAGCCACTATTAACTTTATAACACGTTATAATCCTACACAAACTCAAACGTGATTGTTTTTAAATCTTTACAAAACAAAAGTAAAAGTAGCATCCTACAATATGATAGTACAAATATTTATACCAACAAATATGAACGAAACATGTTCTCATATTATCACGGGAATGACTTTAACAAGTAGACATATAAATAGTCATATATAGAAATCAAAACAAGTTCACAAATAGACACACAAAATTGAAAGGATATGTCTTCATTAGCATAGAGGGAGGACAAATGTCGACAAACTAGCTTAAAATACTATTACATGCTAAAAAAGTGTTGGAAAATCCTTACGTGTTGAGCTAGTGTTAAAGAGTGGTTTAAAAATGTAGTAAATCGATTGCTATAACAATGACGTGTAACAAGTTATGGTGTCAAAATAAGCTATTAGTCGCGTGATCAATGATGGTGAAAAAATGACGTTTTTCAGGTGTTGAATGATGGCTTTGTCGTCTCTTTGAGAGACCGTCGCAAACGAGTGATGCAGGGAATGTATGTGAACGAGTATTTTGTGAGATCATTTTGAATTGGCTTACTACCTCAACATTTTTAAACTAAAGAAATATTTCAATAAGTAAGTATAATGTTATTTCTGTTTTTAGTTATGATGTTGATTCTTAGATTCGCTTGAGGACAAGCAAATTCCAAGTGTAGGGGTATTTGATGAGGTGTCATTTTATATACTATTTTGAGGTCATTTAACCCCCTAAATCATGCAAATATGCCCAAGTGCTTAATCGTTTGTTTTTAGATTTTTAGCACTTGGATGACATTTGGAGTATATACACGTGACTTGGGCTCATTTAGAGAAGAAACGAACAAGACTACAGACCTACACCAAATCTCTTAAAGAATCATGCTCACAGAGTGTGGAGATGGCGTCGCAAGCATAAAGTGACGCCATCGTGATCTATCTAGTGACGCCGTCAGAAAATTGACGACGGCGTCTGGACGTAACCAACTTAAATCAGACCTAGAAGATTCTACTTTGTGACAGCGCCGCGACTATAACTGGACGCCGTCGCAACGATTTCTCTATATACAAAACCAAATTTAGGGTTTAAAGTGTGTAACTTTGTATAACTTTTGGGGAGCCAAACCTTAAGTATTTTGTCAGCTTTCAGGGCGTCTTTAGGGCTTAAAAACCCTATTTTAACTGACCTTAATCCATGTTTTAATCAAGTAAGATTGTTTATCTTTAATCATTCAATATGTCTATGTGTTGTTTGATTGATCCATGTTCTTGCTTTCTTTATAACATGCTAGGCTAAATCCTCCCTTGTATTTACTTATAATTGCATGAAAGTTGGATTGTAGATCCTTTTACTGTTGCTTCTTGTGATGAATGTGCGCGTTAGGCTTTAGAAAACTAGCCATAAGATATTAAATTGGCATAGACGTCTAGGGAAACGCGAGAAGTGTAGAAAGGATACCATCTGGTAACAGTCTTCATACTACCTTACCCCCAATATGGTTGATCCCTCTTAAGATATTTTAATTTCATTTAATATACTCTTAGGGGCCTTGTAATAGTCTTCATACTACCTTACTTGTGCATTGCCTTAACGAAATATTAAATAGACGGCTGGTTCGTGTAATTCATTCATGACTTAGGAAATACTTACACAGATCATCACGAGTGTGACAAGGCAACAGGATTAGGAGAAGCAATCTAATGAGTAATGCATGATTAAGTAAATACACTATCTTATCATAAAGTTATCACCAGTAGTATAGATTATATTTAGTTTAATTAATTAGTTAATCAACCAATCTCTCTAACCCATTAATTTTACCTGCTTTCTATAAAATATAAAAATACAAAAAGAATCTCCTTTTAATCTCATATATCTCGGCTAAGGCCTGTTCGAGCCTTCCCAACCTATTCCTCTAAAGAACGATAACAACCCCCGAGTCTTGCCTATACCACACTGCAACGATTAGGTACACTGCCTAGGGAGTTGTAAAACTTCTTGTTGAAGTGTAACGACAACCACATCAGTGGTTCAGAAACTAAAGAAGGCCTTATCAAGAGCTTTAGTTCAGCTTAGTTGGCATTGTCAAGCTGAACGATGTCGATCTCCTCTTAGAAGTTGAAATGAAACGTTTCACTTCTAGAAGTTTTACAAGGCTGGAAAAAGATATGCTTTATGTCAAAAAGAATAAAGCATATCTCCTTGGGGATGAATACTTCTAAAGTTGGTATAGAAGTACAACAACTTTCCCTAAAGGACTGTACCTAATACCTTAAAGCATGTATACATTAAATGGGATCTTAACCACCCATCCAATGCATGACATGTGTCCTAGGGAACCCTTGTAAACCTTAATTCTTTGTCTATAAAAGGAATAAGATATGGGAGTAAATATGCATCTCTTGCAATTAATGTGAAACACATTCAAGAGCACTTTAGTCCCAAATCAAACTAACAGAACCACTGAAGTTGAAGCTTAAGTGTTGGTTAAAAGTTTGTACTAAAACTTGTTACTTAGGTTCGAGTTTAAGTTTAGAGGAGATCACCAAATTGTCATTCAACTACTTTGCTATTTCGTAAGCAAAGTATGTCATAGATTCTTTATTTTATTCTAATATGAATTTATACGTTGAAAAGTTAATTATGTGTTGTTTTAAACTCGTTCTTATTATCTCTTATATATTTGTTTAAAACATCACTTTGTTGCCATAGAATGTGATTAGTTTAACTTGATAAACCTTATATCACATTCAAGGGGACCAACAAGTGGTATCAAAGTAGTTTGATTTATAAAACCTTTTCAAAAGCATTTTATAAAACTGCTCAAAAGATTTTTAAAATCAAGACCCATTAAATATCAGTAGAAGTATCACAAACTCTTGAATATAGGAGTGGCCAGTTAAATGTTGCTCTTATACTAGAGGTGTAAAATTTCACCAATTGGAAGAAAAGGTTCATGTGCTACATAATTGGTATTGAACCTCAATTTAAAAACATTATTCTCAATGGTCCATATGTTCTAATGATAGCTGGTGTGCGAACACTTGAAGCACAATGAACAACCAATGAAACAAAGGCTGCTAACTTAGACCAACGAATTAAAAGTGTCATTATGTTTGTCCTACCAAATGACCAAATATATTCTGTTATCAATTGTAAACAACAAAATCAACCTAGGAAGACTTGATATTATATCATGAGAGCCCCTCTAATGTGAAAGAAAGTAGGGTCATGGACCTCAAGTTGTGTTACAATACCTTCCAATTCAAGGAAGGTAAAAATCTAACACAAACTTTCACCAGATACAAAGCATTAATGAATGAACTAGTAAATGATGGTATTAAACTTTTAAAGCTTGAAATAAATACTGGTTTCATCAATGGGTTACTGATGACATCAAATAAAATCACTTTTATAGCATCATTTATCCTATGCAAATAACCCATTTTGTATAATTATTGCAAGAATTGATACTTAATCATTTGTTTTTGAGAATTGCAGTAATTATGGAGTACTTGGTAAAGATTAGCAAAAAGGCAAGCATTCTAGAGCTTAAATGAAGACATTTCAAGATACTGACTCTGACATCCTATACGCCGTATCCATCAAGGAAGATACGGCGTATATGTGCCTGCACTTCACAAAAGACCACGAAGGAATAAAGATCAATACGTCGTATCCAGAAGGAGTCTATACGTCGTATTCAATTTAAAGTAATAAAATTTTCTAAAAGATATCAAACGTGGTCCCTACTCCAAGAAACCCACGATACGCCATATCCAAGTCACTTAATACGCCATATCGACCAAATTCCAGACCCTATAAATAGAAAACCTAAAAACAGGTTTTCAGTGTGCTTGATCATATTTTCGATTCCTTAACCACAAAAGTCGATTTTCAGAATACAAGAAGAGCAGAAGAGGTCAAGCAAAGCTATTGTAGTATATTGGATATCATAACACAAGCATAGATGATTGGGTTGGCCAAATTATCTAAAGAGAGAAAATGGAAAGTTTCTAGTAAGAGAAACACCTAGTGAATGTTTGTGATAAAATGAACAACCAACCCCTCTCAATGGCTGAGAGGGGGTTTAAATACATGAGTTATTAGAGCCCTAAGTGGGCTATGGAGTGGGATAACATATGGGTAAAGACCCGTCCCAACGCCATAATTCATACGGTAACTATTAAACTACGAGCTATGCTATTCTAGACAATACACGGGGTGACCGAGTCTTTTTCGTAAACCTAACAATCTCCCCCTAAGGGAGGTCACCCCAGAAAATACAGTTTGAATTCTAGCATTCTAAGTCTTGATCTAATGACAGTAGCTCGTAATCTTTGATTCTTTATTCATTGGTTTCTTTGTACAAAATGTAGTGATCTTTTGACTTTAAGCTTTAGCTTGTTCCATTAGGCTTGTCTTTGTATGTGATCTTGAACATTCTTGAGATCATCAGCCAATCTTAATCTCTAATCATCATCTTGTGATCTTTTACTTTGTGTGCTCGTGACTTTTGGGCCGACATGCTCATACTTGTTGCAATCTTGAAAGCTTGACTTTATATTCGTAATTCTTCATCAATACATAACTTTATATCTTTGGCATACTGAAGAAGACGTTGATATCAGAGTTTGCGGAAGCTTTGGGTCATTCTTTCTTGATGTTATAAAGTCATTGAGCCTTGAGTATTAGCATGTGGCTATGAACTTGACTCTGCTAGAACGAGGTATCTGCATCTCCATCTTTATGTAATCATGAAATAAAACATTTAACAATAAAGCTTGGTGACGAATATGGCTTTTTCATTCATCAGAGTTCGGTTGCGTTAACCTCCGGTTTTGTGAGGACCATTTTACAGTATAAATACTGTACCTGTGATTAGGTAAATTCATTATAAGAACCTCCTTGACAGGTTTCCAGCTTAAAGTGTTAGATCATCTAACGCAGATGCATTAGATTCACTGTACTTGCTAGTATCTCTTTACCGGACACCTCAAAGCAGGCTACCTCACTAATAGTATTGCTACTAATAGAACGGTAAGAGTGAATCAGTGAGTTACTATCTCACCGATTGAAGATAAAATTGATTTGAAAATCAATCGATGTGTCACTAGTTAAAGTGATTTTTATAACACATCGAGAGTTTTAAGCTTTTATCAAAATTCATCATCCGTTAATTCATAATCTCGACCGAATTGATGCCTAGTGTCACAAGTTTGATCCATTAAGGATCTCACAAGTCACCTACCTAGAGCTTGTTTAATGTTGGCTCTAGCAGGATTTCCATCTTCACTGTGAATACTTTCGTATCACTCGGATGTTCTGGCAATATCACAAGGATAATGCGTAGGACTCTTAAGATAATCCTTGTTTTCACAGTGTGTGAAAGACAAGTATATTGGAATAGTGTCCTAACGAGATTTATTGATGATCTCATGGCTCTAGACTCAATAGTGCATTTTGATTTAAGTGAGCGGAGGCTGGAGCAGACTGCCACCTTTTCAATACCGACTAACTCAGAGTGAGAGAGTCAGTAGATTACGTGTTAAGTCTCCATGACAATTGAAACAGAAATCTTTTAAGAGATTCTGAGTGGCTAGGGAGGGTTGTGCAGCGTATCACTGGGTCCATGATACTTGTCTTCCATGTTAGCAATCAACCATGTGATTCTGACAGCATATGTATTGACCCGGTTTCTGCCTAATGTTAAAGGAGGGCTGCTTTCTTTTCACCCTTTATCTTAACATTTCTTTTTCATTCTTCAACCCCTTCAGTGCTTACCGAGACTTCATTACTAGTACCTTGTTGGGTATGTTCCAGTACTAGCTCCATCTCAGTCCGCACTATTCCCTTATTCACATTACTCCTTTTGTAATCATACCTAAGGACTTCTACACTAACTAGTGAATTGTCCCTGGGTAGATCCCTCCGGCTCTGGCGGGATCGTGGGAACTCATACCTAACCTTACCATCCTTATAACTCCGATAAAGTAATTACAGGGTCGGTCTTTGGTATTTCCACAGTTGTCATCATACACCATTCGCTCCCCCTTAATATGTGCATCGATATTCGAAATAGTTTAGCACATATGGGAGAGCATATTAATGAGTCCAAAATTACAATTTTTATCAGATTTTCATAATTAAATCACTTTTCTCCCCCGAGCAAAAATTCAAATCCGTGAGATTTTGTGTCACTTGGATTTAAGTTAGGAAAATTTGGGAGAAAGTGTGTCAGGTTTATACAAGCCGATTATGGAGCATATACAAGTCTAAGAGACAGTTTAATCACTATGTTAGAATGTACATATGACAATAACATATAAGAAAACTACCCCTCATTCGGTTCTCTCCAGCAGTCGGTAGTCTTCTTCTCTTATCCTGCCACCAACAAAGCTTTCCAGATTCTGGAAGATACGTCTTGTCTTAAGTCGTTTCTGTATGGCAAATATAAACTCTTTGCTTCTGTCGACATCTTTCTTCGTCCAAAACTGTGTATCCAAACCCGGATTCCTCCTGTTGACCCTGAATTCCTTGACTCTGTAATCCAACGCTTCATCAATCTGGTGTAGAGACCATTCACTGAACATGGTGGATTTCTTTGAACCCTCAAGACATCTGAACCCCATATTTTTCCCTAAACTTGGCGGTCCTTGGAGAGTCAATTACTGTGAAGTCATGTTTGTACTCAAATCCCTTGGCATCCCATCGAGGTTTGGTAAGGTTTAACTGCGTCGGGTAGCTCTCAATCCCCAGCTGGAAGTCTTCTACGCGTTGTCGGAAAACCAAGTTTCTGGTCCATAAGTTGACAGCAGTAGTGAGAATCTTTTTGTCTTCGGGTGAGAGATGGTTCAAGTGACCTTGAAGATTCAACAAGTACAGATCTTCAAAGTCACTAGGGTACATATATTTGAAGTCCCTTTCCGCGATGACATATTCTTTGAGATCAACTCGACGAAGGACAATCTTCTTCATGTAATTGTACCCATACATTGGGAAGACTTCAATTCTGACGAAACTTAAGATACGCATATGGGTCTGTACATCCCTGCGATCACCTTCAGATGTGTGTCGATCAATGTAGAACCGTTGTCTTTGAAACCACCAGTGAGATATACCATACATCGCAGCGACGTCATACTTGCATTCTTCTTCAATCCACATCTGATCCGGTACCATTTGCTCTAAGCCGACATCAGGATAATAGCAACCTTCTTCTCAGATTGACAAGTCAGTGCCTGCTATTTTGCGCCGTAACCATAGATATTTCCAATCTTCATTGAAAGAGAAATCCGGTTGTATTGTGACATGACCCGGATCACCACCCAACGGTAGTGGTTTGCTGACGTTGTACCTTAGGATTGCATCGTCCACTTGATCGGTGAGAAGTTTGTGGCATTCTTCCATTTGGAACTGGAGATGCACTACGTCGGGATGAAAGACTTTGATAATTTCCAGTTGCAGGGCTTCAGGTCTTTTGAGTCCAGTTCAGAGATTCCTTGCTTTTTGCAATACCAGTCCATGAATGTTGCCATATCCCTGATCTGAGCAAGTAGTGAGTTCTCTGGTGGAGGTGTATATGTAGACTTCAGAGCAGGAGCCCAGTTTGTTCGTGGGACGGAACAGATCAGATGAGTGGGAAAGACCAGGCAGGTTTCGGTGTAGCAGTTCGGTTTTTCAGTGGATAGACTTCCACAACTCTGTCCTCAAGTTGTACAGTGGAAATATGGATCATGTCCAACGTCTTTACCACTATGATGATATGCCTTGTTCGTCGAAGCCAGTTGTATCGTCACCAGCAGAATTTCTTCAGGGGGGGGTAAAATGGTGAGACCGACGGCTTAATTCTGGTGTCGGTCATCGTCTAAGTCGTATATTCTGCTGAAGCAGCCGTCTTTGAGGAGTTGGGGGCAGCGGTTCTTGTAGACTGACCACCTTGAGTGTTGGATGGAGGTGGAGGAGAAGGTGGTGATTGATACGACCCAGAAGCGCTAGAGGATCCTGAAGTTCCAAAGGGACCTGTTGGTGGTGGTGGAGGAGGAGGAGGATGAGGTGGAGAGCCAAATGGTGTTTTGGGTGAGCCCTGTCTCTTTTTCTTCTTTTTCCTTGCTTCAGCCAAGTCAGACAGTGACTGGACTCTGTACACAGGCCATAGACTGCTCCAGAGCCTCCGTACAGCGATCATGGTAAATCTTCATGGGAGTTTCTGGGTAGGATTTGGATTTCCCACATTCGGTATGTGAAGAATTGCTTTTTTTTCATATAGCTTCTGGCAGATCTCTGAAGCGTTCCCTGAGTGGTGCGTGCATGGCCCAGTCAACAGCATCCGTGACTATTTCATCCACAGCTTTGCTCACTTGATTGGGAATATCTTGATTCTCCAATCTGTATAGTCTGGACCCATGTTTGTCTAATCTTTCCTCCAAGGCTTGGTTCGCATTCACCAAATCCGCGATATGTTGTTCGAGTTCTCCTAGGCGGTTGATTAAGATGGAATCTGAGGAAACTTGTTGTGGCTGAGGTGGTAGAGCGACTGGTTTGTCCATAATTGTTGTTTGTTGAGTTGTTGCATTGCTGTTGTGGGTGATGGTAAAGTCCGATGCACGTGGTGAGAAACGGGTAACAACACAGATCAATCACAGTGAAGTCAAGAGGGATAGCAGAGGTGTCTTGATGGATTGTAACGGACACCATTGATTCAGCTTCTGTATCTGATGTTGCCTTCTCATTATTGGCTTCTGGGGTTTATCATTGAAGAATTGATCTCCAAAGCTGACGTCTTTGGCTAAGTGTTGTAGAGAAGACAACGTCCCTGTGGAGCTGGCAGGCTCCTCGGGAATCACCAGATCGTCAACCGTCAGCTTAAGATTCTCCTGAATGTTAGGGTATGCAGTGGCGGTAAACTCTTCATCCATTTGTCCCGGTTGTGGTTGACTTGTAGCGTCATGGCCCTCAGATCTGTATGTTTAAGGTTTTAGGGTCCAGCATGAACACTAGGATTTGATGGATTTGAGACACGGTATCATTACCAGGGTTTAGTCCCCACCCTGAGCCTTCATCCTTGTATACAGTGTCTTGGTCCTGCCTGGCCTTCGTCTGGAGCACCACTTTTTTACTACGGAGGCACTTCCTCATCTGATTCCGTGTCACTTTCAGTCAAGCCCAGTTCAACTACAGGACTTGATTCCGTCCATGACCCGAGGGTTATCAGTTTGGTGCGGAAGTATGTCTTGAAAGATGTATTGTTTAGTTGGGCCTCTTTTTCTTTTGGAGTTTAGAAGATTATGAGTTAGAACCTGAGCAGCTTTGCTCAGCACGACTTTTCTCCTTTCCTTTTTCTTCTACCACTAGAATTGGTTTTGAAACGTTTTTTCCATATTAGTTTCCCTGAACACCACAGGTGGGAGAGGACCCCGATGTGCACCGTGAGCATCCTTCAGACTTTCTTCAATAGCCCTTTGCGTATCCGCTTCTAAGTCACCAAACCCCAGTTCGGTCAATGGAATTCCCTCATCAACAAACTCATCGACCAACTGCTGAGATCTCTTAAGGGTTCGCTTCTTTGCCACCTATCGCCAGCTTATCTCGTTTGGCTGGCGGTGTTTTGCTTCCAGTGGTTTCCTTAGCCAGCTTACGTTTTTTCTTCTCCTTCGCTTGGTGGTGTAGGTCTGAGGTTCTTGGTTGCTGCTTTAGGTGCTACGGGTTTAGCTTGCTATGGTTTATCTTTGGTTTGGTAGATTTTTGCGGGGTTTGGAGTAAGAGATCAGGATCACTAAACTTTCTTCACCTGCAAGATATCTTTTATGCTTGGCTTACTTTCTTCAGATAAGCAATCGGAGTAATCTACTCCTCGAATGTCCATCATGGATGAGGTTTATTCGGAATAAGGCATCCTAACACTTCCTATTGGTTCCTTTGGCACTGACTTTGAGATATTCCTAAAATGGGTTCTTCAGTCCAAAATGAAGGGAGACTCTGTCATGGATTGGAAACTTGTGCTTTAGTTGCAAGGTGAAAGATAATCAGTTTAGTGAACCTCACACTTGGGATCACAATGAGAGTGGTTTCTTCTTTCCTTGAGTGTGTTGTGCCAGATTCTTTTTTGTCTTCCCGTAAATGTATGGAATGATTGAGTGAATTCTTCCCACATCCTTTTCTGCATAATCGATAATGATCTCGATTGTATGGCGCCCCAAAGAATTCTGCACATTGGAGCTCTTGGCCCTTTCAAACCGCATAAGTCTTTTTCCCCGTAAGCACAATTAATGATTGGCTGTGTAGTGGCTTCTCCACGGTTAGGAACATGGTCATTAGAAACACATTAGATAAGTAGTTTTGACTTCTTTGTGGAAAACCCAGACCGGATGACAAGTTGAGTAAGAGTAGCCTGAGATGGAGGGGAAGATAAAGCCTTGTTTGTTTGTTGACTGGTGTGATTTTTGAAGAAGCATCTTTGCGTGTGTCCTTAGTAAGGTTAAACCATTGCTCATCCATTGACACTTGTAACCCCCGTCGTTCGTCCATAGCAAATAGTATCCGAATTAACTGTTGAATATAGTATAGCTGGTATTGTGTCCAAGAGCCGGTACACGCTCTGAAGAAAGTTGGTATGCTTTAGAATGTCCAGCCTAATCTTGTAGATTTGGGTGTTTGTGACGTATTTCACATCCAGATAACAGTTGCTTTCCCTATTGGCCCCCATCTAAACGAGCAAGATTTGTTCATCAGTGCGTAGTATGGTGGTGCCACATAGTGCATGTTCAATCGGAGTATTAACATCAAGCCCATTTTATATCTCACAAGTCACATTCACAGAACGATGGACATACAGATATGAATGTTTAGATGTAAGCAAGGGCTCAGGAGTTTAATCCTGTTTATGGATTATATCTAGGAAAAGGATACCTAGATCATGTTATGGTGAAGGTCAATAATTGAAGACAACTCTTGAGCCAACGGAAGTTGACTCTTGTAAGAGAAGACTTAACATAATGACTACACCACAAGACCCGATAACAATTTACAAGCAATAAGAGACAAAACCAAGGGTATACGTTATAATAGGCAAAACACAATCAAAGAAATACGCAGATTCACAACGCCAATCCAAAAACGCAATGAATTATCTTTTATTAGAACCCTAGCAAAACGCAGTATAAGCAAAACGCCATCACACCACTCGCACCTAGGCAAAACGCAACAATCAAAACGCAAGCACTATTATATTTAAAATATAATAAAACGCACCATTTAAAAATTTTTCGAAATAAAGGTTTTACTATTTAAATATTTTAAGTGTCTTCTATACAAAACGCAATGACTGCGTTTTGTTCCTGTTAAGTAATAATACTCAAAACGCAATAGCCATATCAAGGACATAACGCAACTAGGGATCATACTGACAAAACGCAATCAATAAAAATCGACAAGCAAACCGCAACCTAAGTTTTCCGTATCAAATCGCAACCAACAACATCCAAGGCAAAACGCAACGAAGAATATCTAAAGCAAACCCAACGCACAAGAGTCTGAGTCAAAACGAAACAGGATATCGAATCAAAACGCAACCTAGTATCTTTAAGCAAAATGCAACCTAGAAATCCTCAACAAAACGCAACCAAGAAATCCTAAGCAAAACGCAAACAATATTTCCTAAGCAAAACACAACCAAGAATTAGTAAGCAAAACGCAACCAAGAATGCTTTTAAACTCAGATTCTAGCTTATAAAGCAAAACATCCTAGGCAACGAGGGATCATTATATACTTTCTATAATGCCTACTGACAATAATATCCAACGACAAGTCTGGTCAATTCACAACCTAACCATCCATACGACCACTATTTTGCAGTAAAAGACAACACTGTTTTGAAGTTCCACCGACCCTAAGCAAGCGATTGGGAGAGATAATTAGGACATCACAGGGCATTATGTTACAATAACTAACTAACACACAACAATTAAAGACTCAAATTGACCACTAACCAAAGTCCGATTGATGATTTCGCACAAATAGCCTACCAAAATGCGATTTAATGAAAACTCAAGCGGAGATGATATAGATAAATGATAATAAACACAAATCATGCATTACCTAAACAAGAGATCACACGAATAGGTACAAATCGCAAAGGAAGGGTGCGTTTTGAGTTGAGAGAGAAAGAGAGGGATGTTTGACTAGTTTTTGATAACTTTGACCAAGTCAAAACGTAAGGGGGGTTTTTATACCTAGGTTAAACTTTATGAAAATGACAGATTTGGCCCCTCCAATTTCTACATTCTTTTCATTTTAAGTTATACGTGTTACAAAGGATTATTTGAGATTCATAAATGCCCACAAACGGTCCCTTTAACACTTTACGGCTCTAGGAGTCAAATTAACACTTAGCACAAATAACCTAAACTTGCATAAAATAATTAACACATTTTGGTCTTTTGATAACACACGGTTAACTCCCCTCAAAAAATAACCCCGATAGATACAAGACCTTTCACAACTAATTATATGCTGCATAAAACATGGTCCTGTTAGATTCATAAATTAGAAACATACTCTCCCCAACACTCACCTGACCCTTTTTCTATTTAAAGAGCTGTTGTCGTTGGATTGAGTGTCAAATTTATGTGAAATTCAAGTCGATGATTTTCTAAAAATAAAGATTAAACCACCATGTAACCCTCCAAATTAATTTTCTGAAGAATCCATAGACGAAAAAATATAAGGTAAAAGAAGACTTCTCTTCTTAATCAAGAATAAAGCACTGACACTAATATTAGATCGAGATCAACGGATATAAAGTAATCCCACGTGCCCCGAGAGAAACTTAATCACCCGTTGTTTTTAAGTAACAACCGTAATTTGTTTGGCGACGATCTTTCTCATTTTTGAAAATCGGGTTTGCAGTCTGAAGGTAACGCAAGCCATATAGACATGTTTAAAAGCTGTTTGAGCTTCTCGCAGAACTTCATTATAAAGACCCCGTGTCATTATTGAATGACATTTCTAGTCCAGTAAATGTTTTCGATAAGCAGAAGACCATAGGACTTGAAAACTCCTTTCTGGTATTTTCTATTTATAAAGTTTTGTAATTGATTTTCTTGGATTTTTTATATGATGAATATGAACATATTTACCTAGGAAACTTGAAGCAAATTACGTTTACTCCATCCTTATCATCCTGAAGTCGTTTGATGGTCTCTGGCTTTCATCCTCTTCATCCAAAGCCGTGGGAGAGAATGAATTCAAAAATCGTTCGCTAGGGTAGTGCCTTTAGTAATAAATCCGCCAGTTATGACTCTGTCCACAACGAAATACAACTCAACCACTCCCCTTCTCCACTTGTTTCTCTTGATGAAATGATGTCGGATGTCGATGTGTTTGGACCTGGAGTGTTGGACGTTGTTGCAGTATAGAGCTATGGCACTCTTGTTGTCACAATACAGAGGGATGTGATTGTATGCAAAGCCATAATCTGATAATTGAGACCGCATCCATAGGATTTGGGCACAACAACCAACATCGTGATGTATTCAGCCCTGAAGACGGATGGACTTGCGTTTGTTTCTTTGATGACCAGCTAACTAACTTATCACCAAGAAACTGAGCACTGCCAGATGTGCTTCTTCGAGTGTCTTGACAACCTGCATGATCTGCGTTTGCGTATGCTGTTAGTGCCATGGCGGTGTCTTTCGGATACCAAAGACCTATATTTATGGATCCTTAGAGATACAAAAGACCCCGTTTAACTGCTTCAAGGTGGCTTTTAGTGGCTTAGATTGTATCTAGCACACATGCACACACAGCAAAAACAAGGTCAGGTCCAACTGGCTTGGATATTAATCAGGGATCCAATCATACTATGATATTGGGTCTGGTCAACAGGGATCCCTGAGAGGTCCTCATCCAGTTTTGTTCGCTCCACCATGGGAGTGTCAACAGGGTCACTTTTATGAAGATCAAATTTCTTTAAAATCTCATTTAGCGTATTTACATTGATTATGAAAAATGCTCGAGGATTCAAAGATAATTTGTAAGCCTAAGAAAAAGGATATTTGACCCATCATCGACATTTGAAATTTAGAGCTCATTTCATTAGAAAAACGGTCACAGTCTTTGGGGTCGGGTGAGGCAAATATGATATCATCAACATATATTTGAACATGAAGAGTGTGTTTGCCTGTTTTCCGAATGAACAAGGTTGGATCGACTACACCCTTGGAGAATCCTTGTGCTAGAAGAAACTTTGACAAGTGTCATACCACGCCCGGGGTGCCTATTTTAACCCGTAAAGAGCTTTCTTCAGATGGTAGACATGATGTGGACGATCTGGGTCAACGAAGCCTTCTGGTTGGCTCACATAGACTTCTTCTTTAAGCTCGCCATTTAAGAATGCAGTTTTCACGTCCATTTGATAAACTGTCATGTTTTTGCTTGCAGCATTGGCAAGAAAAATTCTAATTGCTTCAAGTCTGGCGACGGGAGCGAAATATATCTTCAAAAAATCACGACCTTCTTCTTGACGATAGTCCTTACGCCAATAAATAGGTGCGCTATTATTCAGAAACGATCACCATAACATGTCACTTTCACCTTATAAATCCACTTGAGAGCAATAATCATTGCACAGTCTGGAGGTGGCACTAATTCCCATACGTCTAGTCGATCAAATTCATGGATTTCATCTTGCATGGCTTGAAACCAGCAGTCTTCAGCAACAGCAGATTTGAAGTTTTTAGGTTCAACTTTGGACAGTACTGAATTGTAAAAGCACCACAGAGCATCTGTAGCAAGCTGTTTCTGATGGATCATCGGTACCGAGAAGGGTTCCCAATAATATTATCCAAGATATGCGACCGGTCCATTTGCGGAGATTTCCATAAGTTGAGAGGATTGGTTGGTGTATAGTAAAATCCGTTGAGAGTACCCCAGAAGATGATGCATCAGAGTTTGTGGTCTGGGGCGAACATAATAACAAATGGTTCGTGCTCCAGTTGCAGCAAATGAGGTTTAAACTTCAAAAGAATGCTCAGTTTGCAACACCATTATGTACCGAAGATTATTGATGAAAGTCCAGGAGATGGTGAATTGACATCCTGATGGTGCATCGTGATCAAAGGAGATAGATGCTGATGGACCGGTTGGAATGACCAGGGTTGGAGCTGCAGGGACATGAGGCATTTGATGATCACCCGTTGGAGTCTCAAAATATTCATCAAACATCGGTTGAAATAGCAGCTCCAAATCTTTATTGGTGGGAGGTACATACAGAAATAGCGGGAGCAAAATTCGATACGAGCCCTGAACTTATAGGTCCTAGGCGTCAAAAGGTCATGATTTGGGTCCCTGAACTGGAGTGCAATACAGGAGCCGTTGCTCAGTCATCTCATCGAAAATGTAACGTGGACTGGTTTGTCCATTATTT
This sequence comes from Tanacetum coccineum, assembly GCA_026074375.1. NCBI lineage: Eukaryota > Viridiplantae > Streptophyta > Magnoliopsida > Asterales > Asteraceae > Tanacetum > Tanacetum coccineum. The sequence goes on from BQNB010048745.1 coordinate 31,041, forward strand.
GTCGATTCCCGTTTGGTTGTAATACTGTCACCCCTTCCTGTTTTTGGTGCGTAACCAACAAAGAACCCAATGTCTGCTTTAGCTTTCAATTTGCCAAGATCTTCGTTGTCGTTTGTTGGGTAGCAGAGAGCCCCAAATATACGTAGGAAAGAGAGATCCGGTTTCTTGTCATGCATTAGTTCATATGGGGTTTTGTTGTGAAGAGTATGTATAAGGGATCAGTTTTGGGTGTAACAGGCAGTAGCCACAGCTTCTGCCCAAAGAAACAAGGGAGCCTTGGAGAATATCAGCATTGTCCGAGCAGCTTCAACAAGAGTGCGATTCCTTCGTTCAACAACGCCATTCTGCTGAGGAGTTCTCAGAACATCCCTTTTCGTGAGTAAGGCCAATGCTTTCAGTAAGTAAATCTGTCAAATAATATTTATATATCGAATTTCGATGCCAATATCATCCGCACCGAACCCACAGTTTTTAGTTTGAGACCGCTTGAAGTTGTTTTTAACAATTGTATTACAAAAACGGGAGTCTCATCCTTGGATCTCAAAACTTCACCCATGTAAACCTGGAGTAGTCATCGACTATTACCAAAATGTATTTCTTCCCATTTATACTCTGCCTCTTAGCTGTCCACATAAACCTGTGAAGGTGTGTTAAAACTTCCGTAACTGTGGTGTTAAATCGACTTGGTTTTGTGGGTTGCTTTCCTGTTCTATTCCAAGTTGACATGCCAACAGCAAATGATCCTTTTTCAAACTTCAATCGAGGTAAACCTCTAACAAGATCTTTACGAGCTAGATCATTGAGAGTGCCAAAGTTTAAGTGATTCAGTTCGACGAGTGCCCATCAGCCCAGGATTTGTTCTTGGAGGCTTTAGACCGATAAGTCAAATGGGAGAGTGACCTCATCATTCTTCAACAGAACTGGTGTATAAGATCGTACAACGACTTCCTTTTTAATAAGGTCGACACACTAGTCTCCGGACGAAGCATGTGTGCTTTCTGAAGGCAACTTCAAGATCTGAATCACAAAATTGACCTACAGAGAAAAGGTTGTGTCCCTCAAGTCCTTCCTATATAGTATACCCTGGAAATTACACTGTCACCAATGACATAATCCCCATATCCCATAATTGCACCAAAATGGTCGTTTCCGAATCGAACAGTCCCAATAAACTTTTTCACGAAATTCCTGAGCCGTGAGCGATCTCCAGTCATATGTTTTGAGCAGCCTGAGTCTAAATACCAGAGAACGATTTGTAAAACTGCATTTAAACAAAGGCGAAAATGGAGATTTGGATACATTGGATCCCCAATTGCAATTGGGGTCCGGTTGGTTAGTGCACGCAAGATTCTATGCTACAGGGGCATAGTTTCCCTGTGATCTGCGGTATCACTGGCAAACAGTTACTCATAAGAGCATAGACCTAACAATAGGCCCTTGTCTTCCTAACAGGAAGAATCCTACAAGTGAGGGCATTCCATTGTTTTTGTAGGCAAGACCTTAGGTGGAGTAATCCTAGTATAAAGCTACTGAACTCCAAAGGTAATAGTCTGCAAAGTGGTCGCACTGATGGCCGATGGTGGAAACAATTTCCCTGTGGCCGTTCCAAACTTGCTTAACGTGCCTTAACCCCCAACTTTAGTGTCAGATATTCTTCACACACATCTCCTAAACGCACAACACATTGATCATGGATTCACAAATTAAGCATTATTTTACAGTTTTGCCAAGAAGTCTTAGAATTAGAATTAATTACAGTACGCTTATAGCTAATACTAGAATCAAAACAATTCTTATGTTTCTCATTCGACTTATTCATACTAGAGTGGCATCTATTGTTTCCAAGGCACTTTTTAGCTGGCAGGTGTCCTATCTTTTCTTTGTATATGCTCCTACTTTACCCCGCTAGCTGCTAAGGCACCTTTTACTCCTGTAGAGGGAATTCCAGGAACGTTAGTCGAATTTATTTTCTGGTGCTCAACTTGTGGTGGTGTGTTATGAGTCGAGGTTTCATGTGGTTCAACAAAAGTAACTCCCTTTTTTCCTAAGTGAATGTGTAGAGGCATTTTGTTTATCGCTAGGGCTAAAGTCATTAGGACACGTGCCTATGACATATTCTAACAGCTCCTGAGAGTGTTTAGCATAACGGCAAGCAGATGCAAAGAGAGTATACCAATGGTTCCTTCTACCTTAGCTCCTCTACTATTTCACAGAAGGGTTTTACCTACATTTTCCTTAAGTCGTTAGATTTTAGTGTAGATTAGCCCTCGATTCTTCATGTGAGTCCGAGAGGGAATTAGTTCAACATCTATAAGATATCTACCAGGAGCCAGCACCTTAGGTTTACAATCAGGTATAGTGACACATTTGGAAGTCTCTCTAAGTTGATCCTTAAGTTACAATTTCAGATACAAAGAGTTATTAAGTCCAATGGTTTTGGCACGCGTTATTTTTAATGAATTTCATACACTCCTTAAATGCGCTTAACTAATTGCATTATCTGCCCTAAGCATTCATAGAGATCGTGAAGGCATTGAGCTTTGCATTAAATCTTGTTCCGGATGAAACTAAAGCCTTAAGTGCAAAAATAGGATCTGTATCACTATTCTTCTTTGTTAAGCGAGAGAATATTCTCCTTTGAATTTCACGAATTGTATTGCCTCTACTTTGGAATAATGATTTCATTTAGTTTTCCCCAATCACAAACAATGAATCAAATTAAGGAGCATCCCGAAGATGTCATTGGTTTTTGTTTCCAAAACGTCTTTGAGATTTTGATACTTAATTGTAAGTTGAAGTGTTCACTTCCAGTTTGGAGAAATGTTTTATCAGTTGATCGTAATCGAACATTTTTGAATCTTGTTTCTCAGTTAAAAATTTCAGAATTCCAAGGGGGGTCGGCAATACGTTTCTGAGCACTAGTGAAAGCATCATGCATGTCAGAAAATCTAGACACGTTTAGTACAGAATCCGTTGCAGTATAAAACACATCTTTGGACAAACATTCAGCAACTAAGTTCTCATTGGTGAATAAAGGTTTTTTTCATTCCATCTCACCACCTCGGTAAGTCCTTTCAATTCTGGTCCACTTCGGCTTCCAAATTTTCAAAAACGGCTTTCATTGCCCTAACTTCAGTGACTAGAGATTTTTGAATTCCTTCAAAATGTTCTTTGAGAAGATTGAAAAATAGAATTACTTTGGTTAAGTAACACCTTTTTGTTTGTTCAAAACCCCTTTCCACATTAGTATAGCCCGGTGTGTGTACGCTTTTTACCAGTTTTCTCAAAATCCTAAATAGTCTTTGAGTAATTACCATACATACCAAAATTTTACTTGACTTGTAGTTGGACGTTCTAGGGACCATATGGGGCCGGTGTTATTGGTAGGAAACACAGTCGCAGTGGTAAGGACAGGCAGGGGTGGTTTGCAATGGCCTTTAGCTCTTGGCCTTCGTTTTGCTAGATCATAAGGACCAAAATACTTGATCAGTGGTTAGTTAGTCTAGGGGGAGTGTTAGCCATAAATTTCTTTATTTAGAGTAGTTAGGAGGCGTAATGTTAACCCTCTTTTCCACACAGACAGAGTCATTCATTTTCACATGCAGTTTATTCCTAGTAGCTTCAGCTAACTCTAATTCTTCCTCAGACGTTGATACAATTACCGGCACATGATGAGGCTTAAGAAGTTCATCACCATCATATAGTGCCGGTTGGGCCTTTTTGGCCTGTCTAAGGTAAAAAGGGTTCTGGGCACCTAGTGCAGTTTTAGTCTTTTGATCATACACCTGAGTAGGATTTAACATCATATGGACAGTTTGAATGGATTGATCTTGTGAGTGAAGCTTATTCTCAAGTTTTATCGTTTTAAGGTGTTTCAAATTGGTAAAAATCAGTCAGAGTTTTTTGACTCTTTCCTGTTTAAACTCCATGTTTCAAAGTCGTATACAGTTTCTCATTAGCTTATTAATTTTCCATAGTTGACTTAAGTTAATAAACTGAAAGAAGGAAGTTTCCTTTATTTTTAGATTTTCTTTCGTTTTATTACGATTTTGAATAAGCATACACATTTGATCATCCATTCGTTAGTTACGTTCAGTCAGTTTCAAACTTAAGCACGTGCTCCATAATGGTAACCTGTAACCTTGTAGATATCATAAGTTCATGGCTTATTCTCCCACGGTAGAGGGAATGAACGCATCATTAACAGGCGATACACATACACTATTTAGGGCGGAAGATGCACAACTTGGTACACCAGAAATGTCATTGACCAACAAATATTGTTCATATGGAATAACATTACTGTTACCCATATGGACACTTAGTTGTTAATAACATCGACGTTTGTACTTTCATTATGATTCTCATGTTTTGTCCTGATTAGAGACAGACTATGATCAATACATTTCTAGAATAGTTAACCTCAAAAAGATTGATGCATTAGATGGACAGCTTGTGGATTTGCTGACCCGACTGAGGACAAAATTGGCCATGAATATTGACTGAGTTGTCCGGATCATCATCAACATCTGAATCAAAAGCGTCACATTCATCTGCCTGGAAGATGTTATCCTCATTCAGAGCTAAGTCTTGGACTGGTTGATTATCCACATCTGCATCAAAGGTGTTGCCCTGTTCACCAGCCAGAAAGAGTAGTTCCTCTTCATCCAAAACTGCACCATTCCTACTTGTGCTTGCCATCAGCAAGCATCTTGTCCTTGGAAAAATAATCAGAATTTTATGAGACGCTTGGCTGAGTACAGTTCCTGCAAATATTGCCAACTCCATTACAATTATACCACTTGACCGGTTCCCTTGACCAACAATTGGCTTTCCCAGCCTTATCTGTGCACCCCCATTTCCTACTGAACCATTTCGTAAGCAAAATACCTTGATTTTGATTCTGTCGCCCTTAACATTCGGAACTACAACCCGACCATCTGTGAATAGCTGCTGATTCCGGTGTTAGATGAGGATCGAAGTTGATTGTATTGGTCTGAGGAAGCGTTGCTCTGAAAGATTGGGCAAGGACGCCATTTGTTTGGTTAGTTGTCAAGTATTTCAATCATTTGAAGTGTATTCGGAGTCAATTTGGGGTGATGTGTCAGGAATTGTGGATATTGTTGGTGATTGTGGGTATATTGAAGAAGAGGGATTATTTGGAGGAAACTAGACCCATTGAGGCTTGGGCCAGAGGTTGGATCATTGACACAAATGCAAGTTTGATCATTCATAGCAAGAGTGATTCCTCAATAATAGTCGATCTGTGCGACAAGCCGTCTCATTTTGTTTTTAAGTATGCATACAACTGTTCGGGATTTTATCTCTTTTAGCCTTTGTTGAGTTTTAACGTGGCTGTCCACCAACCATCCCATATAAGGTGACATATTGTTCATGAACTTGGAGTTCAGTTGAATGTTAGGCATTGTCATTCTGATATTCCTCATATCATTGACCAGCTTGTGAAAGCGAACATAGTACTCATTGATATTTTCACCTGGAAGCATCTTGAATCGCTCAAACTCATCGTACAACTGAGATTCTCTATCTTCTTTTATGAGTTTAGAACCAGCCAGAAGCATTTTGACGTTGTCCCAAATTGCTTTTGCTTCAATGTTGTGATTGATGAGCTTGTAGATATCTTTGGGAAGTCCTTGAAGCACAATGTTGGTGGCACGGACATTTGCATCATATCATTTCTTCTTTGTGTCACTGAGGTCCTCATATGTACGAGGCCTTTCTGGTCCAAGAAGGACACCTCCCTCAGGGTAGGTTCCGAGGGCATCCCTTGTGTTCCAAGCTTACATGTTCCTAAGAAAGGATATAACAACTATAAGAACACTAACTTTAACATCACAAATGTGAGAATCAAAGAGTGTCAAGAAAAAGACCATAAACCTTCAAAAACCAAACTTTTGATCTAAACCAACCAAGAAAACGCACACACAATCTATCTAATCATCCCATGGGCTCTGATACCAATTGTAGTATATTGGATATCATAACACAAGCCTAGGATTAATGTTTGGCCGAATTATCTAGAGAGAGAAAGTGGGAGTTCTAGAGAGAGAAAATCACTTAGTGTGTGTTTGTGATAAAATGAACATCCAACCCCTTCCCATGGCTGGAAAGGGGTATTTATACAAGAGTTTGGTGCCCCTAAATGGGCTATGGAGTGGGCTAACAAGTGGGTAAAGACCCGGCCCAACACCATAAGTCGTACGGTAACTAAACGATTAAAACTAAGACTACGAGCTAACCTATGCTAGATATAACACGGGGTGACCGAGTCTTTTACATGGATTTTCATAATCCTAACATTAGGAATTTTTGGTTATTGACTTTAGAGTAAACTACACTGTTCGTCCTTGTGGTTTGCGTTGACCGCAGCCTATCGTCCTTTGACCGAAAAAAATGCACCGTTCATCCTTAAGTGGGAAACGTTTTCTGTAGTTGGTCCGTCTCACTAACGACTCTTACTAACTCTCGTTAAGTAACCAAACCTGAGGGTATTTTTGTCTTTTTCAAGCTATACATAACATTAAAACTAGACAAACTTTAATATTGATAATGGGCCCATCCATTCTTCATTATCCTCACCCATCACAACTCACACTCATTCTGCTTCTCTCTCTCTCTATAAACACCAACTCACACACTGATTCTGCTTCTCTCTCCTAAAAAACACCCATTGATTTTCTCTTTAAAAAATAAAAGTCAACATCTTATTGTCTTCTATCTTCATATTTACCTGTACATATTTTTCACAAAATCAAAATCTTGCAGCCACAACCATTCTTACATACACCACCTACCACCACCATTACATCCGGTCACCTCCATCATCATCAAATAAACTACATTTCAAAAACAAAACCCAAAAATCAAAACAAAGTTTTCTACTATTTTAAAAAAACCATCACTCTTGTATTCTTGTTATCTCTTTTAACAATACCCTGATTACATCATCACCCATCATTTTACTCCTCCTAAAATTATCCACATCATAATACAACGGTTTATGTAGGTAATTAAATTTGTACCTACTAATATACACAATCATCCATTTCATAAAGCAGTGGTTGAAGAAGTTACGGCCAACGGATCTGGGTGGTGGTTGTGGTGGAAAACTGAACGGGTTCAGTGATTATGGTGGAACAAAGAATGGACCTGGGTCGTGTGGTGGCGGATCCGGGTTGATGTGGTGACCGGATTTTGTGATGAAGGTAATGGTTCAAGGTTGAGCGCCAGTGATGGTGGTGTCGATTTTATGGGTTATTGTGTGATGTGTTAATCCAATGATATTAATCATTGATGTACTAACACTCATATTTTTAGTCTTTTAATTATTTGATAATAGCTTTTTAGCCAACGAGTTAGGTGTATCTTGGTTGATGAGAAATTTATGGATCTTGTTTAAAGTTTCTTTAACACTTTTGAGGGGTTGGTTCATATGAAAATCAACTTACTAATGTATTGTTTCTTAGTTATAAATAATGAAAGTATTGGTTTTTAGTGGGTTTGTTTTCATTATGTAGATTATATAATGATGGTATATAAATGTTTCAATGGTGGGGGTTTGATATGAATTGTAGTATTTTAAGTGATACGGTGATTGAAAAAAGAATGTTTGATCAGAAATAATTTATTAGAAGATTAGTATTTTTTTGTTTTTAAGTGTTTCTTAAGATGAAAGATATGGAAGAAGTGTAGATGGGTATGAGATTGTTTTGAGATGAAGATAAAGAAGATGTGATGAAATAAGGAAGATGATGTCAAAGGTAAACATAACCAAAATTAATCTCAGTGTTGGGTATCACTTTCGAGCAAATTAACAAAGCGTAATTTGAGTTTCGTTAAATAGAGGACCAACGACAAAAAAAGGTTTCCCAACTTAAGGACGGACCGGTGCCTTTTTTTGGTCCAAGGATGATATGCTGTAGTCACGCAAAACCACAAGGACCGAACGTGAGTTTTACTCTTTACTTTATATGGTTTTTCCTTAACAAACACCTATAACCTGAATAGACCCAACTCTGTAACCCCAACCCGATAGACCTGATTTCTTATAGGGTCGGGTTGGGGGTTAGTTTTTATTTTTCCAAAACCCGATAGACCCGACCCGATAAGTCTCAAACCCGACATGATAACCCGATTGACACCCTTACCTGCAATACCGCCACATTAGTCTTTTTATACTTTCTTGACTACATTTCTTGGAAGATTGAAATGGATCTTGAGTAACAGGTATGTGACTCGTAAGCTTAGTAATCAATATAAGAAACATTAGAGTTCTAGCTTTTAACAAAAGAAATTCATTTGAAGATAGGTTAATTACAATGCGGGGTAAAATATTGAAGATAGGTTATATTCATCATGCTCGTGAATATATGGTTACGCCTTTTAGTTTCTCTATAGACCTTGATTATTATATGTCTGCATGGAGTTAAAAGATGGTACTTAAGTTTCTTCGCAATTGTTTGGAGTTAATATTGTAATTTTATTTAAGATATGGGACACTGCATGACAAGAGAGGTTTCAACTACAGACAACTTAATATACATAAAACACTACAAAGTCGCAATAACCAAAGGCCTAAAGCCCTAAACCATTATGCTTTTACACAATCTTTTCATATCTAAGTCTTATAAAAGATACAATCCCTTAATTTATAGGGAGGTATCTTTTATAGCAGCCATAAATTATCTTCTCAGCTTTTTAAAACTAAGGATGCAGTGGTTGCAGTTACAAGGCTATGAATGGAGTGAGGAAGTATCAAATTAAAAAATGGCAATCCAATAAGAATACGAAAAGAAGAAGTTCCTCGCAATAACTCATCAACTGTGTATTTTAATGGAAAGGGGAAAGGTTTCTAAAAAGAGGCACCTATTAAAAGATCAAGCTGTATTAAAACCACAAACTCAACCCTTAATACAAAATCGTCCTGCAGGCATGTCAAGGGTTTGCAATTACAACCCCACAAGTATTGAATGTTATGAAGATGAAACGAGTGGATTGATATACAAAGAGGCATCGTGATGTAAGTTTCCATTACATATGAGCTAAAACATTGGGTATCTATCTTTAGTTTTGGATCGAATGTTTGGAACTTAAGTATGCTATTATTTTTGATATTTTGTTTGGTTTTTCTTAGATGCTAATTCAATGATGGAAGAAAATGATCATAATAATCTAAGCATGGAGTTTTAATCCATGGAATTAGAGAAGGAAATTGTAAAAAACTAACCTCTCATAAAGGGGAGATTGTTGGCACCGACTCAACAAGCTTTTTAAGCACACCTTTGTTACATATATTGGAGCAAGGGGTGATATAACATCAAGGGGTGTTTGTTTTTTGGGTTATATTTTGCCAGCAAGGCTGGAAAAAATCAACAGCAAGGCTGCAAAAAATAACAGCAAAGCTGCATAAAATTAATTTTTGTTTCTTAATTATTACATTGTAGCCTTTGCATGAAAAATATGGCTATGTTGTGTTGAGCCGAATTGACACCAAACATATCATGTTACACCTACAGTATGACCCCTTCGTTGGAATTTATTTCGTTTGAGCATGTATATCTTGATGTATGGAGATATGGTGCGGATGAAGTAACTATATTTTCACATGCAGGCATCGAGGTCCGCGTGACTATGGAATCAGAGTTGCATTTCTATAGAGTTGGAGTGAACAATAACCATTTTAGACACAAGGTAACTTTTATTTACACTTTGATATACCAGATACGTTATTATGTCACAAGGCCTATTTGGTAAAGTTTGTTTTTGCGTGTTTTATTACAACATGTTGAAACAACTTCACCATCGGTCAGACCCCGTGAGAGGGAACCAACCAGGTCCACCTGAGCAAAGGACCGAAATGAAAAACCAATGGAGCATTCCAAAAACAGGAGCGCCATGAAGAGGTTTTGCAAGCAGAATCACTTGGATCTGGATGTGAAAATCCGACCCAAGGTACGATACACCTATCCTTTTAATGTATTTTCTGAGTTTGTAGGCCTTTGTCTATGAGTGAGAGTGTGAATTTGGTCCATGAACATCTTATACACCTAGAGAAAGGGATATGTTTGAAGGTAAAATTAGAGCAGTTGTTCAGTCACTTATAGATAATGGTATTGACGTCGAATAAGCTTGAAAATGTGATAATCAACGAGATTGAATATAATTCTCGACTGTATTTAAGATTTTTGGATATAATAAAGGGATGATTGGAATGGTTTTTGAAAGCAGTTTTGAGAAAATAGGCTCTTAGGGATTGGATACTGATTTTTCAATTATGCAGGGAATGCTTTTTGATTGTCTGCACACCTTTCAGGTAACATATATTATGCAATACTGCCTCTTTTATGTATGCTTTGACTATGCTTTTATCAAAATGGCACAACATTAGTGCAAATGCGTGCATAAGTAATTTAACCAAATATTGGTAATAGTTAAACAAAAGTTGATTTAAACATTCCTAATACACATCCTATAACAACATCTAGTGGTCTACAAGCTAAAACTTAAACATCAAACTTCAAAAACAAACACCAACTTAGAAAACAAACACCAACATAAAAAACAAACACTAACATCATTCATCTCTAGCTAGCACAACATTTTCTGCAACATTGTAAGCTATTTGTCTAAATCCTTCAGCAACCTTTTCTGCCTGTTCCCTCATTTAATTAGTGTACCAATCCATGTCATCCTCCACAGGCATCATAGACTTACCCTTATCTAATTCTACCTTTTTCTTTTGAAGAAGCTTGTGTGTCAGTACCATGATTTCTTCAACGAAAGGTTTAACTTTCTTAAATTATTTGTCTTCATCAACATGCATCATAGACTTACCATTTTGACTGTCATTATCCACAAACTTACCCTTATAACCTGCTGACATTTTGTTTTGAGGTATCAACTTTGGTGGATGAGAATCAGAGTGCGAAATAAAGTGTTTTGAAGTGTTAAGTCTGGTTGATGTGCGGTCGTCGTAGGACTTCTACACGAGAAGTTTTACAACTCCCTAGGTAGTGCACCTAATCGTTGTAGTGTAGTATGGACAAGAGTCGGCATTGTTTATTATTCACTCGAGGAATAGGTTGGGAATGCTTAATCACGGTCTAACAGAATTCTAGAGGTTGAGGGAAGATTATTTTTGTATTTTTGTATTTTTGTATTTTATGGAAATCAGGTAAATTATATAATTGGAGAGAGTAGGGTTTTGGCTATTAAACTAAATAATAATCTAAACTAATGGTGATAACAATAAGATAAAAGATTGTGTCTATTTAATCATGTATTACTCCTTAGATTGCTTCTCTTAGTGTTGTTGCTTTGTCACACTTGTAATGATCTATGTAA
>BQNB010048746.1:0-42403 GCA_026074375.1 Tanacetum coccineum
TGTTCGCGTACTGGAACGATATCGTTCTTCCATTGACGAGCGGCTTCCCTTCGTTCACCACGCAGTCATCGTATCGCAAACGCTTGAATAGGCGCGGGTTGATGAGACGTGCAGAGCTGAACCAGCCACACGACAGATGAATCCCTGAAATGTTGCATCCTGTAGTGCAGACATTCATTATCTCCACCACGTAAGTGGGGATGCCACTAGGAAGAGGGGTGGAGGGACCTTGGATGATAACTATATCCGATGTTGAACATGTGTTTCCCCATATCCTATTGGGTTGCAACTTAGCCACTTCTGCAGCTGCTGCTCCAGCTGTTGCTGCTGTTGCTGTTGTGGTTGGTTCTGCATAAAGTGCACAAAAGCAAATACAAACAAGATATTCAGAAAGTGTGCTTTATAGTTTTTACCTTACATAAATAGAATTGGGTAAAACCATTTACCCTTCCATATATATTACTATATCAAGCTTATATCTAACATTGTGCAACATAATTTCAAAATAAAGTAGAAGGATTTTTATAACAAAGAACCATATCAATATTCATTTTTATACATCTGTGTGTAAATAACCAAATTAACCAAGATTATAGTAATATCACTAATGATTGATTAGCAGCTTTAAGTGGGGCCCATTTCCATTAAATGAGATACAAAAATGCTAAGTTTCACTTAGCTAACATGCACAGAACACAACCCTTACATTCCTTCAAAAATAGCCATATCTTTCAAGCATACATTGGTTTTGAGTAATAAAAGCAAACCTTTTTTTTTTTTTGAAAGGTAACAATTCCAATAGAACAAAAAGGCAAACACAAAACCAGATACGAAGTCATACTCCTCATAAAACAAGGTTATATTAAGAGAGCGAGGGAACCCACAAAATAAACAAATGATACCAGTACCCGAAAACAAAACTATATCAGACACACTAAAACTACAAACAAAACAACAATACTCCTTGCTTAACAAACGCATACCCAATGATGAAACATGAATCAGGCCCACACGATGCAAACATGACCCAGTCCCATAAAGCATTACCAGCCGAAGAAACATAACTACTAAACTTGCAGCCACAATGCAAACACATCAGATTTGCACATCAGGACCAAGGCTCAAAAAAATTCTAGCAAACATGCAGACACAACAAAACCCATATTGAAGTATCCATCAGAAACATTGATGGGATGATCTTGAAGCCGACAATGCACCATTTGCAGCCAAAACATGAAGCAGAAACCCATGACAGCAGACGCAAACATTTGCCACCATGAAAACTATCACACACCCACTGAACAGAAGTTGAACACCTCAATTACTAGTAATATTGAAGCCAACATTTTCTTTTACCGAAAGGAAAGCCACATTGTTGCAAAATCAATTTGACTTATTGATTTATCTGCCCATTTTAGAAAAGATTACTTTATTTTTAAAAAATAAATAATCTTACACCATTTGTACAAGGCGTGTGTGTGTACACGACAAAAAGGAAAACACATACGTGCAGCACTATTACCATATATACAACAGATACACTACCAAAATCACCAAACATATCTGACCCAAGCCGCTCAATGTGTGAAAAAGCATCGAATCCCATGGTTGGAGACCACTTACTATTTTGTCCCCTTTGAATTTATTTGAACAAAAAATTATGTTTTTTTTAACCTTCTCTAACCAGTTAGAAAAATCACATCATTGACTTTCAAAATAATTTAAGATAAATTTTGAACTTCGTGCAAAATGTGGCATAAAATTTTTGACAACAGCAACACTTTTCAAACTAATAATATTTCACAAATGATCATTTTTAACGAAAGAAATTTGCAAAAGTAACCCCTTTTCACACCTGTGTGAGATATGTTTCCGAAATCACGCATAACCATCCCACACAATCGTGTCCGGGAAATTAATTTCTCGCATTAGGTGAATCTCGAAAGGTGTGCTTCATTATACCGCGAAAATTAATCCCCGCATAAAGAAATATCTTACATGTACACATTAAGTGCGACAAATTAACAACCTATGCGGATACTCGCACCGAATATGTGACAAATATGAGTATTTTAGCTTCTTATTTTAAAAATCGTGATTTAGTGAAATATATATAAAAAATTATCATTTTCGCCTATATTTAACTAAGCATTTTAAGTCACTAATGATTGTTAGCCGCTTAAGGTGGGACCATATACAATATAATAATGGATTGACTAGCCAAAATGCACATAACACAACCAATAACTTTCATGAAAAACCATACATTTCAAACAAACATCTTCATATTATAATCCATATCTCAATCATACAATATCATCACGTTTAACTTAAACAAATAAATTAACTAAAGGCCCTTAATTAAATAAGACTCGTAATTTTAAAAGTATGTTACCATAGGCAATAAGCAGCTTGCGGTTGGGGACAGTAGTGCTGTTCCAACTTGTACCCCGCGCATAACCAGTAGTACCATCCATCACCTCCACTTTCCCACATTCCGTTACACCTTCAAACAAAATCAATTTTATAAATAACTTTTTATAAAATCTGAGCTGTTAAACAAATAAACAAAAAAGTAAACACACCTGTGATAAACGCAATGATTGTAACCAACATGATGACTAGTAACATAACCGAAACCATAACTCTCTTCTTTATATTATTCATCATAACTAAATAATAACGTCCTTCTAGAAGCTTCTGAAAGCTTTAGATCTGAGCTTAATAATAATAACTTTAAGTGTCCGATATCAAAAATCTACAAATAGTAGAAACAAATAAACGCCTCAATAATGTTTATATAAATTTATAAAAAATAAACTAACATCAAATCAAATATCACGTCAATAAAAAACAACAAAAAGGCACTACCGCCGAATATAACCTGCAGTTTGACTAAAAACGTCAAATCTATAAATAAATATTTTACTATAAAAATATTCAAATAACAAGTTTACAACACTTTTATATAAATATTTATTTATTTATAAAAAACGTCAAAAGTGTACGGATTATTTCTATAAAAAAGTAATGAGCTGAAAAAATGTTTAGGTTTATGAAAATATTTATCATCTCAATAGAAACATAAAACTTTTATCTCTGAACAAATAACCGCCGTTAAAGGTTATAAAAAGTGAAGTAGTAAAAAAAAGTAATGAGCTTAAAAAATGTTGAGTTTATGAAAATAACCTTCTGAGTGTTGGTGAAAACAGTCAGTTTTTGTCATAAGTGTGTATGGACTAGACTGAAATGTGTTTCAGAGAGAGAAAATGATGGTTGTTTTAGAGAGAGAAAGTTAGGGTTTGGAGAATTGGGATTGTGGACGTGGGGGGATAACAGTGGAATGGAATAGTGGGAGGGAATGTTGTGGAGAGGGAATGAAGGAAGGGGGTGATTTTGTTTTTGGTTTTATAGTGTGTAGATATAGAGTATCTTTTATGTTACTGTTGAGATTTTTTATTTTTTTTACTTTTTTACCTTTTAGGATTTTTTTTCTATAAAAATATTTGAATTTGGTTTCTTTAGAATCGTTGTGAACGTTATGTTTTTCTTATACATGGTTCATGGCTTTTATCCATTGGCCTAGATATGAGGGAGTAGGGTGGACGCATGGTCTTTTAACGAAAATATTTGTAGTGTAATTTTTTAAAATATTTTATTATTTTTGTAATTTGTATTATAACGAATTGATTTGTAATTTAGTTTTTAAAAATTATTAAAATTTGCCCTAGCTTTATTGCTCTGTCCTTGCTTTTAGCCAGTTAGTTGGTTACGGGATTTGAGATTAATGCTACACAACTAAACCATGACTTGGAATTATGGGCCTTCCGCCATGGCCATAAATGGTGTGTTATATGTAAGGATGATCATTATAGATCGTGGACCGAACTAAACCGGATCGGACTTTGCACAACCGTCGATTATGCTTTGTTTGACTAGATCGGACCGAGAATCAGACCGACCCGAACATGGACCGAACATTTAGGTCCAGTCTTCTATCCAAAGTTTTATAGACCACCCAATTTTCATCTGGTACGCTCGATATTCAAACCATATCAACCCCTGTTTATTGTTATCTTTGCTAGTTATTTTTTAACTTAAGAGTTGACGAAAAGATGATCTATAGCAAGAACCCAAACAATAAGTTATAAGAGAGTTGTTTTTATATCATGTCATAGAAATGTAAGATTGTATAAAAAACAGACGTGGACATGTACTATAGCAGTTAATAACACACACGAATACTTTTGCACACTTAGAATTATATTTAATAAGACACGACAAATCTACAATTGAATTATGTATTCTTAATATAAAAAAGAAGTATCATACATAGAAAAAAAGATGCGCACGAGTGACCACGACCTAATATTGTAAGCGAATGTTAATAAATTCTATTTTTCGTCATTATGAAATACTTACTAGTTAAATATATGTCCAAAAGTCGAATAAAGGCACAGATAATAAACAAATTGTCTAATTTACCCGTCTCTTAACTGAATAAAACATTACTTTCCTACCACAACCACAGTATAACTTTATTTAATACCATAATAAATATGTCGTTATTTCGGTTAAGTTACCTAATTTAGTATATAATATATTTAATTTGGGGAGATAACTTCTAGTTATAGATATATTTTTTTCCGAATTCGGGCATCATTTAAGATTTATGCGTTTATGGTCAACATGATATTAAATCCTTTTAATCATTTTCCGTTAAAGGAGTTAAGGAAAAATATTATATTAGATTTGCACTAATTCATTACTGTATAACAGTGTGCTTCTCTTGTAATTTTGATTAAAAAACATAAAACCTCTTATTTGTTGATGTGGCCGTCACTTTATGGATACAAGAGGTGGCGTGTTCACAAGGTGTAATGCTTACTTTCATTTCAGCGTCTCATTAGCTTTTTGTCATATATCTTACATCCAACTAAATTACCCAAAAACACTCTTCTCAGTAACTTGCATTCAACCTACACTTTTAAAATCCATCATACCCAATAAGCCAACCACAAAAACTAGTTAAAAAATCAAAGAAACACAAACCAAAGCCTTGTTGGTAATTAAGAAGCCACCAACTTAAACCAACTAACTTAAGCCGCGGTGCAGTAACTTGAAACCAACGAACTGCCATGTTAGATTAACTTGCATGATGTGTTACTGCACCGTGTGGTCTAAGATTGTTTACCACAATGCCACACATACTATAAAGCCTTTTAAATCAACTGGACTAGCTCAGTTGGCTATCAAAGATAACCTTAAAGAGGTATAAATAAAAACAGGAGTGGGGTTTAACCCCTAAGGCGAAGGTTCGAGGCTTGCATACTGTTCAATTGGATGTCATTGTGAGCTCAAATCACTAACTACTAACTTGCCGTTAAAAAAAATAAAAAATAAAGCCTTTTAAAAGCCATAAGTTTCTATTTGCTCAATGCCTCAAATACTCAAACGGATGAAAAGTAATTTAGAAATAAGTATAGCTTTTGATTAGTCAAATAAATTTAGGGCAAATTGCTTGGAAATGTAGCAAACTTACACCTTTTTGTAATTCTGTGTGGTCATCTTTTTTTGCTATTAAGTGACTAAACTTTTAAAATTCGTCTATTATGTGTAGTGGTTGACCTACACCATCGGGTAAGCCTACGTGTACAGGTTACCCTGCCACGCATTTGATACCTAAGTGCCACATTATTTCCACGTTTTTGCCATTTTATTTCCTTATTTTTATTTCCATTTAATATATACCATCCCCACCACTCTTTATCCCCAATCTATATCTTCTAAACCCCACACATCTTTTTCTCCATCTTAGATTTATATTCCTCACATCTTCATCTTCTAAACATTAACCCTAAAATGAGTTCAGGTTCATTCATCTCTTATCGTCAGTACAACAGGAACCAAGATGTGACTCACAAGACACATTGTTACTGTGAGCCTCCATATCCAATCCCAGTCCATGTAGCATGGACACTCAAGAATCCAGGTAGACAGTTCAAGGGATTCCTCATTTGAGACAAAGATAAAAAATGTGGAGTGTATGGTTTTCTCAATCTTGAACTTCCTTCTGATTACTACAAACGTTTGCTTTATGATTTGCATGAGGAGAACAAATCCTTAAATCTCCTTAAAGAGGCATGAACTAAGTGTCGGGTGGTGTGGAGGATTCAAGCAAAAAGATGTCCAACAACTCAAACAATCAGATGGTCAAGGATTTGAAGGCTGATTTGACTTTTGTAAAGTCAAAACTCAAAGTTTATGATAGGATCTTGTTAGTGGTTTTTCTTTGTGTTGTGTTCCTTACTCTTGTAACCTTTTATGACATGATAATGTAATTGGTTCAACAAGTGTTGTTTTAATCAAATGTTTTTATCCTTGTTATGTATGAAGCTGAATGTTAGATATTCCTTGGTTGAACAAGTCTTTTTACAGGATGGGTATGAGAATGGGATAAACACAGGTATGTTTTGCTGAGCTTGTAGGTGGTTGAAAAAGGTAAACAAAATAAATACAGTTTTTTTATATTTTTTTTTAGTTATCAAATTTAATTTTGTACCTACCTTACCTTTTTTTAAAAGCAACTCCACCCCTTTTATCATTTTCATTAGCCAATTTCAAGATCTAAGCATTTAACCTTAATCCAAATCATATACACCCTAATTCCCAAAAGCAGTTGATCATCAAGATGGCTAAAGGTAAAGGTAAGTTGGGGTTGATTGCTTATCCTATATGGTTATCCTTTATGCTTATCCTATATGCTTATCCTTTATGCTTATCCCATTTGCTTATCTTATATGTTTATCCTTTGATATGGGTCATACATTAGGTTTGATTGTTAGTAACTTAATAAGGTTTATAATGGATTGATAAACTATGCTAAGTTCTGCTAGGTTGAATGTTGTAAGCACTTATTAATAGTGTAGTAACAGGTTATAATGGATTCATATAAAGGTTGTCGAGTTTGCTAGTAAGCTTATTAGTAATGCTTACTAGAATTTTACTCTTGTGTAGTAATTATTCTTAAATTGGTCTTACAAAAATTAGTGTCGTAAGTAGTGACAGCAGCACTGATGAGGATACCATTGAGGGGCCATCAATATTAAGTGTGCCTAAGGAGGAGTCATCAATAGCAAGTGTGCCTAAGGAGGGGCCATCACAAGAATTGCTCAAATGGTATGGATATGACATTGTTGAGGAATATCCAAAGGATACATTCATGGATACCACTGATGAGTATACTACAAATAATGATACCACAGATAAGGATAGCACTGATGAGGATACCATTGATGAATCTTACTTTCCAAAGTTTAAAGGTAACAATGTACCAGTTGCAAAGAAACCCAATCCAAAAGTTATAGGATATCAAATCACACAATCTAACAAGATGAGAATAAGAAATCTAGAGAGAGAAAGAGAGTGGTTAGCACACTTAGAGGGAGAAAAAAATAAGCAAATGTTTATTTTCCAAATGAACCAAAACCCTCTCCATAGAATGAGGGGGTATTTATACTTGTTTAGGGCATGGTCAACATAAGGCTCTCCTTATGTTGACCCGGTTAGCTTACTTTTACACAATGATTAACTACGAGCTACAAATTAAAATTTTGGAAGTGACCGAGTCTTTTCTTGATTCCTAACAATCTCCCCCTAAGGAAGGTCACTACAATTTACAAAAACTTAAGCTTAACATTCTATGAATGTCTTCAATCTTGCTCGTAGTCTTGACTCTTTGTTCTTTATCTTGTGAATTTGATGTAGTGATCTTGGAACTTGTTCCTGCATGCTTGATAGACTCGTGACCTTGAACTGCTTGAGACCATCAGTCAAACATAATCTCTTTAACATCTTGTAATCTTTCGCCTTCTTGTAAACTTGTAACTTTTGGACCAACATGCTCATACATTTCTTCATCTTTAAAGCTTTTATTGTCATCTTTCTTGATATTCTTTAACTTGAACACTTCATGACTTCAAGGAAGACGCTTAGTATCAGAGTAGCGGAAGACTTTTAAAATATGTACTTGAGCTTTTATCACGTCTTTACATTTGTTTCTCAAGTATGAGCATGTGGCAATGAATTTGACTCGTCATGAACTAGTTGCTGCCACCATCGAGAAAACCTGCAGGTTTAGGTTAGTAATAATCAACAGATATGGATGAAAGTGTCTTTGTCACTTCGTCAAATAAGGTTGCAATAACACGGTTCCCCGTTGATCTGTATAAATATTGCCTGTGATCAAGTAAAATTCAAAAGAATCTCCTTGACAGGGTTTCGTAGCTGTACTAGTTGTTCTTATTACCGGAACATCTCAAAGCAGATAGCACAGTAAGAGTGAATCGGTAAGTTACTATCTTCCCGATTGAGTTGTCAATTCGTGTTCAGCTTTCCTATGTCCAGATACCCTTGTGAGGCTGCCTATGGACATAAGATTGAAAATTATTTTGGACAAAATCAGTTGACGTGCTAAAGAATAAAGAGTTTTATAACACACCAACATTTTTATCTTTTACAAATTCATCCGTCAGTTCATATACTGAACCGAAATTGATATTCAGTTTTCACAAGTTTGATCCATATAGGATCTCACAAGTCACCTGCTGCAGTGCTTGTTTGATGTTGGCACTGGTAGGATTTCCATCGTCATTGTGAATACTGTTAAGTATCACTC
Source organism: Tanacetum coccineum (assembly GCA_026074375.1). Classification (NCBI taxonomy): domain Eukaryota; kingdom Viridiplantae; phylum Streptophyta; class Magnoliopsida; order Asterales; family Asteraceae; genus Tanacetum; species Tanacetum coccineum. The sequence continues at coordinate 8,678 of BQNB010048746.1, forward strand.
TGATGTTCTGGCAAGATCACAAGAATAATGCGTAGGACTCTTATTATTTCACTTGTTTTCATGGTGTATGAAGAACAAGTGTACTTTTGGATAGTGTCCTAATGAGATTTATTGATGATCTCTTGTGGCTCTAGACTCAATTTGGTTTTAGTAATCGAAGGCTGGAGCAGACTGCCACCTTTTCAATACCAACTAACTCGGAGTAAGAAAGTTGATAAAAATGTATTTAATCTCTGTAAGAAATGAAACAAGAGTTTTTTAAGAGACCTTGAGTGGCTAGGGAGGGTTGTACATTGCATCACAACAGGTGGTGTTTCACGAATGGGTGATGGTCGACCAACAGGAATTGGTTGCCCTGGTAAGACAAGAATAGCTAGTCGGTGGGGTAATCCGGGCGGTGCAGGTAAAATATGACGAATAGATGGTGAAATCTCAGCAGGTGGTATGTCATGAATGGGTGATAGTGGTGTATCAGGAGTGTCACTGTCGGGTGAATTAGTGCAAACGAATGAAGAAGTGTACTGTATAGTGGGAGCAATAAGTGGTATAGTGGGTAAAATGGGTGAAATAGTAGGTGTATCAATAAGTATCAATGGAGTGTCATCCTGGGTGGCGGGTAAATCAAGCAGTGGGTGCAGTGGCTGGAACAGTAGTAGGGATCGTGCCGAACAAGATAACTCGAGCAGTGGACGTCCCCACGCTCTTTGCTGATGAGTCTGACGAAATCGAGATGACAGAAAAAGCCATGACATGCACAAGCAACAGTTCATATAAATCCCTTTATATCAACCATGCATCATGCAGGGGAAAACTAAATAGGTATAATACAAATTAAAATACATTATGTAAATTATATAGAGCGATATGAAATTATCGGTTACATAAAATAATAACATTATAATCATATACGTAAGGCAAGATGGGATCACGTAAGGGCACAATTAATTCACGTAGGGATCACATACTGGTTATAGACGAGACCTAGATATTCTACCTGGTTCTCTAAAACCTTGGCTCTGATACCAATCTGTCACACCCACAATTAGGGTCCCATCAGAATAAGCGTCTGGGACGTGACGTCATACATATCTCAAGTACAAAGCATAAAGAACGACATCTAAAAGGGGTACGTTTTAGAAAAATCATAACTCGTTGCATGAATTTAAAAGTAAATAAGTCTTACAAACCATTTCAAGTAATTAAAACATAGTTGAAGCAAAAATGAAAATGTAGCGGAAGCAATAATAAGTTTTGACAAAGACAACGGGTATGAATAATGATAGTCTTAAAATTCAGTCGAAGTCACATTGCACATAGACTTCTAATAGCACACCTTGAAAATCCAAGCTAAGCACTTGAGAAACATGCTTAAAACGTCAACATAAAGTTGGTGAATTCATAGGTTTAATTCAATCGTAGTTATAGTGGACCACAAGATTTCAAAACGTATGCGACAGTTATAACAACTTCACAAAAAAGGTATTTACGTTGCGCTAAGCTCATGACCCTGAAGCTAATAGGTGTCCGACCAAAGACCACCCAAACTAGTTTTGACATGAAATACATCCATTGGCCTATACAGTTCAGTCGTACCCGGCCAGTAAGATTTACCAAACTTGGATGGGGATTATTAGTCCTAATAGATCTATTTATTCACTCGCGCTTACTTAACCAGCCAGTCGGTTAAAGGTAATTAACGGTTCATGATAATACGAGCAATAGTGGTCAAACGCTACTTAGGCAACTCATAAACAAGGGAAAGTATCACGTAAGGTACTTGTGTCCGGTTTAAGAAAAACAAGCAATGTTTCTTACCCCAAAGTTGTAAAACATTTATTCAAAACGAGTAAAAATGGGGCTATGACTCACCTTGATTAGTGAAGTAAAGTAGTGAAAAGGCTAGAAGAAAGATCACACGAAATCAAACAACGGTACTCGAACACGACAAAAGAGTGGTGATTAGGAGATGATTAAAGACTAGATGTTGGTCCCTTGGAATCTAATATAAGGTTTATCAAGTTAAACTAATCAGATTCCATGGCAACGAAGTGAGTTTTAAACAAATATATATGAAGAATATAAAGAACAAGTTTAAAACACACAGAAGTACTTTTCAACGTATAGGTTCTTATTAAAATCAAATAAAGAATCTATGACACACCTTGCTTGCGGAATAGCAAGGTGGTTGAATGACAATTGGGGTGTTATCTCCTTCGAACTTAAACTCTAACCAAAGTTAAGAGAGTAAGAAAACAAACTACTTATGACTAAACTGAAGCTTCAACTTTAGTAGTACCATTCAGTTTGTTTGAGAGATAAATGAACTCTTCAATGTGTATCACATTAATTGGAAGAGATAACATTTACTCTGGGAATCCCTTTCCTTTTATAGGCAAAGGGATTAGGGTTTACAAGTTAACCTAGTACGCGTGTCATGCATCCAATGGGTGGTTGAGATACCATTTAATGCAGACGTGCTCTAAAGTACCAGGTACAGTCCTTTAAGGAAAGTTGTTGTACTTCTATACCAACTTTAGAAGCACCTTTTCCCAAGGAGATTGCTTTATTCCTTTTGACATAAAGCAATCTTTTTCTCGCCTTGTAAACCTTCTAGAAGTGAAACAAACGTTTCAAACTTCTGTTAAGGAGATAGACAACGCTCAGCTTGGAATTGTCAACCAAGCTAAACTAAAGCTCAGAGGCCTTTTTATTTCTGTACCGCTGCATAAACTGAAGTGAAGATACTTCCCAATCGTCTAAGGACCTGAAGAGCTGACGTTGAAGAAACTTCAGTGACTCAAACTGAAAGACTTAAGTTTGAGAAATACTTAGGGGATTTTATGTTTAAATCTACTTAAAGACTGAAGGGCTCAGACACTGAACCCAACAATCTCCCCTTATTTGAATATACAAATAGCCTAAGTTAAAAACAGTTGTAAGTGAGCAAAACAACTTCTTCTTACATAACAGATATGAATTGAACAACATAAACTAATAACCTTTCATTTTAACTTTCATTACAATACAAATTCAAAAGATAAAGTTATTACAAAAGATTACATTCTATTGCCTTAGCTGCTCAATGACTCTCATCTGCTTGAGTGGGTTCAAGTTTCTCTTATCAGTTTCAGCAAGCAAAAGAGAACTAAAGGTCCTGGCATGATCATCAAGCCCTGGACCTTGGTGAAGTCTATAGAAGATTTCTTTATAATATATAACATGGTGTTTGAGAAATATCTAAAGTCTTCAATGGTAACAAAATCATGTATGTGATATGAGTTAAACAAATCATACCTAGGACAAGTTCATTAAGCACAGTACCAGCTGGATGATCTTCATATTGAACTGATGACTTGAGCCTTTTGTTAGCTCTGAAGAAGTCATAAATGTTATCAGCATGATTTCTTTTCTTGTTACCCAGATCATTTAGTCTATCCAAAGGATCATGTTCACTTAGAGGTCTATCCAAGTCGATTCCTAATTCAGCTTTAGTTGTACGGAGATAGTCCATTCTTTCCTATATTTATTTATAGATGGACATCCATCCTTTACCTTTTTGTTAGGGCAGGCTTTAACAACTTCTCTCCATTCACCAAGATGTAAGTCACTGGCTTTAAACTCAGGAATGATTTCACTTGTATCATCTTCTCTATATACTTCCAAAGTAATTGGACCCTTTCTGGTCAAGATATCACAGTTGGTGATTCTTGATTTTGTTCTTCTATTCAGCATTTTGTCACAGTATCTGTCATACTGTAACTTGTCATTGTAGTACTTGTTTACCACTTTTGGACCAAGAAGATCAATCAGCTCTTCTTTCCTCATTTCACCTTCACGTCTGGCGGCTTCAGCTTTGACCTCTTCCTCTATTTTCTTTTGTGCACTGATTTGTTTTTTAGTTAAATGGACATGTTTTCCATCTTCAGTGACAAAGTCAAACCTTTTCAAGTCCTTTTTCTTAGAGGATTCAACCATGGAACCAGGCACGTGTGTTGTTTCATCATCAAAATCACTTTCTGTACTCACTTCTTTAGCATCCTTTGAAGACATGGCCCTTTTGCCCTTGTCTTTCTTGATATGCTCCCCCTCAGGTTGAGAGGAGCCTTTTTGTGGATTTTAAGGAGGAGATTGCATTTGAGTTGTTGTGGTTGTGATGACAGGAGTAATGATGGTTGTAGTAGGTGGTGTTGTTGGTTTTGGTTGTTGTTTGTTTAGGTTTTTCTTTTCAGCATTCTTTTCAGCTCTTCTTTGAAAAAGCTAGGAGATGGTTGTTTGGTTTGTTTTCTTCTCCCTCTCAGCAGGCATAGTGTCAGCTTGGCCTACTGAAGGTACACTTTGATCTCTAGCTTTTGATGAGGCAGAATCTAAAACCAGAGCAAACTTGTTTAAAGCTTGTGTGACATTTAGCAAGAGACCTAGAAGAGCATCCAAGGTTTTTAGCTTAGCTTGAACTGATGCAACCTGTATTGGCAGTGAAAGAAATTCCGCTGGAAGTTCCCACTAAATAGTCTTTAGTTCAGCGACTTGAGATGTTAGACTGGTGACTGTTTTTGTAAAGTCTTCCAGCTTGGTGGGAATTTCTTTCAAGTCTCCTGGTAGCTCAATTTCCAATTCATGAACTTGTTTCTTTAACCCTTTCACTTCTTCAGTCAGTTCATTAAACTTGGAGGGAAGGTCCTTCAGCTTAGTTGGTAGTGAGCTGCTAAAGTCATGAGCAGATAAAATCTTTAAGAATTCAGTTTGTAAAGACTTTACCAGAAGCTCATTGAGCTGGCCCATATTAGGAAAGGAGGGCTGAGCTTTAGGGAGAGCAACTTTAGCTTCAACTTTGTTCTTCTCAAGTTCCAGTTTATGCTTTTGAGACTGAAGAATGAGGACCTTGTTGGTAAGCTCTTGAATTTGAGAAGACCTGGGAGATGAGGATTTCAGAACTGATGTGTCCTTAGTTTCAGTATTTTTAGTAGTGTGAACTTCATCCTCCTCATCTTCATCACTATCATCAACAACAATGACGGGATCATCTTTAGGTGAGTCCAGGTCTTTGAAGCTAGGTTGCATATTTGACACCAGCTTTACTAGATCTTCTAACTTGATTGTGCTGGAGGCTTCTTCTTCCTCAACTTGTCTAGCAATGAAGCTGGCATCTTTTCTTGTTCTAGATTGAGTGAGGATAGTTTTCAACCCTTCACTAACATATTTGGTTTGGTTTGCAAGAACATGTGGGTCAGTACCTGCAAATAAGTGATCATATTAAGTGTTTTTGGTTCCTTCATTCATACCCTGTTGTTGAGGTACAAAATCACTAGGAGCAGATTTTCTAGGATTAGCTTCAGCTGTGGAAACTACTGAAGCATCATTTCCTAATGCAGATTCAGAGTGAATAATGAAAGATGCTGAAAAAATAGGCTCACTTAAATTAAATTCTGACATACCACTACTGAGCTGAGGGTTGGCTCGTGCTTCACTGGTGACCCTTAAAGAGGTTGGGCCACTAGTTTCTTGGTGGTCCTCTTTATGCATTCCAGTATCCACGGGTGTAGAAACTAGAGGCTGGCTTGGGTTTGAGTCCATGACCGAGCTGGACTCTTTTCTTTTCTTAGAATGGCCAGTTTTGAAACTGGTGGGTTCTTTAGAGGACCCACATTTTGTTGCCTCTTTACTGGATACAAAGGGTTGTTTTGAAGAAGTTGAAAGCTTCTTGTGTCTAGGTTTAGCTCCAGGATTTGTGCCTTGGGAAGCACTCTCAGCTTTGTAAGATGTTTTAAGAGCTTTAAAGACCGCTGGCGTATCAGCAGCGCAGATTGCCAACATGTGGTCTGTGAAAGGAGGTTCTTCATGTTGGTTGGGCTTCAGTGCCCAATTGTTGACACTAAAGACTTGAGTGGGGTGGAGTGTGAGTACTCCATCTCTATAGTCTTCCTTCATCTTGTGATGATGTCTTCCCAAAAGATACTGGCATAGTCAATGTTAATCCTATTTGCTAGACTATACAGTATAATGGCATCTTTATTGGTAATCTGATCAAAACCTTCAGTTTTACCTCCTAAACACTAGATAATCTATGCCATTAGTAACCTCCACCTAGGAGAAAGAAGACTCTTTTAAGAGTCCCTTTGGCAGGAACAGCTTCTCCATACCCAATTGTTTCAAACCATGGCCTCACTATGTCAATAAATGGTGGTGCAACATACTCACTAGAGTGAGGGAGGTAATATGCATCAATGGCATTCCTAAAGTTGTTTACCCCTTCTTCGCCATAGATACCACCAGTGGGGGTTGAGAAGGAAACCTTAAAGTTTTCAAGAGCTTTAGCTGAGTACTAAAACTCAGCTATGTATTCCTTATATATGTTTGGAGATTTGGTAAATGGTTTTCTAAGGCATCATTTGGAAATGAAATCAGAAACACATTTAAAGTGATCCATGTTATTGTGTTCTGGGTATAGATTAGCAACCTCATTGTTTGTGTTGAGGATGATATCTTTAAGATTGAAGCCTACTTGTTTAGCAGCAACAAAGGGTTGTTCTTGTTGTGAAGGATTTTGTTCTTGGTTTGTCATTTGATGTGATTAGGGTTTTGATGATTTGGATAATGAGTGTGTGTTTTTGGTGAGTTTGATCTGTGTTTGTGAGAAATGAGTTATGATAGGTGTGGTGGATTATATGATTTAAGAATTTTTCACTTTTATATTGACAATTTGATAACTGCCATTTGGAAGTTATGAGTTGGTGAAAAGATATCTAGGGTTTATGAAGTTATGAGGAATGTTTAGGGTTTGTTTTCAACATGTGTGCTAAACTTTAGTCATTTCAACATGCTTCTGACGCTTTGGACAGTGTACAACCGTCTGTGCACTGTCAAAAGTAGATGAGAGAAGGATGGTGAGGTCATTCTAATGTTTGAAATTCATCTTTTAATAAACCTTTTTTAAATTAGTTAACTTATTTTGTAAGAAATCACTTAACAAAATTATTTATTTTGAAAATTATTTTTTTGTTTTTGAAACTGACCTTGTGATTGATGTAAAGAAGTTGAACTAGGTTCAGGTTTGATGTTATGTTATGCTGAACTGATTATTGTAATCATCATTATCATTAATCTTCCAGCGAAGGCGACAAAACCACAAGTGCCATGCAAATCTATGAATGAGACATATGTGATTGCTCAGTTACTTCACTCGAGAGATAGCTGAAGACTTTGATAAAATCATTTTATAAGCTAAACTAAAGAAAATAAATCAGTTTTGTTCAGTTCTTGACTTGACCAATATATGTACTCCAGTGAAGGCGACAAAACCACACATGCTCATGCAAGTCCATGAATGAGACATATGTGATTGCTTAGTTACTTCACTTAAGCAAGCTAAAGGTTGTATGCAAAAACTAAACTGACACTTAACATATGAAAATTTGTTCAGTTTTGGATAAAAGCGTTGAACCTTCAGTTTTCTTCAGTCAGTACTAAAGCTTCAGGTTTTGAATCAATGTTCAGCATACCTAGTTCATCAATTAATCTTTTGAAAGATGGCTTATCTAGAGGCTTGATGAAGATGTCAGCAAGTTGATATTGAGTGGGAATGAAATAAAATTCAATGTCCCTTTTGAGAGTATGATTCTTGATCTGATATCAATAAGCTTTGTTTTTTTAGTGCAAATTTCGATTGTTTGAGTTTGCAACAGCACTTTGTGTTATTGCAAAATATGGGTACCTTTTCATATATGATATCATAGACAGTGAGTTGACTCTTTATCCATAGTATGTTAGCACAACATCCAGTAGCAGCTACATCTTCAGCATCAGCTGAGAACATAGTTATAGATTGCTACTTATTCGCACTTGAGCAAACAAGCTTGCTTTTTAGCAACTGACAAGCACCTGAAGTGCTTTTCCTGTCCATGTTGCATCCAATACAATCAGAGTATGAGTATCCTTTTAGGTCAAAACCTAAACATTTTGGATATTGAAGACCAAGGCTGAGAGTACCTTTTAGGTACCTAAAAATTCTCTTAACAACAATAAGGTGGGATTCCTTATGTTTGCTTGATGTCTTGCATAGAGACCAATTGAGAATTAAATGCCAGGTCTGCTTGCAGTTAGGTTCATTAGTGATCCAATGCAACCTTATAGCTAGACTCGTTTACTGCTTTGTCATTAGATCTGTCCCCTAACATGTAAGGGGCATTAAAATGAGTATTTACTGATGAACCAATTTTGTCATACATTCTCAGCAGATCATTGACATATCTTTCTTTGTTGATTGAAATGCCTTGTCATACTTTCTCAGCAGATCATTGACGTATCTTTCTTTGTTGAATAAATGCCTCTTTTAAATTGTTCAATCTAAAACCTGAGGAAGTAGGTGAGGACACCTATGTGCTGGTGGACCCAAGGATAATATCATCAACATGAATTTGTACCAAAATCACATTTGTTTGAGTTTGTAGATAAACAGAGTTGTCTATCATACCTCTTACAAAATTATGTTCATCGAGATAGGTTGAGAGAGTTTCATACCATGCTTTTGAAACTTGTTTAAGTCCATAATGGGCTTTGTCCAATTTCTCAAACATGGTTGAGGAATTCATTACATCTTAAAACTTGGTGGTTGTTTAACATAAACTTATTCTTTTAGTTTACCATTGAGGAAGTATTATTGACATCCATTTGATAAACTATGAAGTTTATGTATGTGGCAAAGGCAAGAAAGATCCTGATTGCTTCAAGTCTTGCAACTGGAGCAGGATTTTATCATGATTTATGCCTTCATGCAATTGATGATTAAATCAAGCATTATTGCCTTATGATTACAATGCCATGTTCCATGCTTCAAACAAACCAACAAGTTAATTCCGTAACACGAGTTGCAAAACTTGTGGTGGTCTAATTCTTATATAATATTGTCCAGCACCGTTGGGCCAAACTTCAGAACGTATCATGCTGCGGGAGCTACAATCAAGGTGGTAATACTTACCATCCTCTAAGGTAACCGTTTATATTTGACTTAGCTATCGTTTTCTCGGACAATTATCTGGACCACCAAGTTTTTTAAATGTTAATCAAAATCATAACCGAAACACAAAATCAAAAAAATACCAAAATAGGATCAAGGTAACATCATCTAGGGGAAAAAACCAAGGAAGAAAAACCCACATTCTTCCAAGGGAGCTAGTCGTGTTAAAAACCCGCCACCGGCTTATCAAGCCCCGCCTTACCAAGCTCCGGTTCATCAAGCTCCGATTCCTTAACCGCAAGTTGAGACGACTAATGAAATCACCACCTACATGAAGGCAAATTGATGCCCCCCCCCCCCCCCCCCCCCCCATTTTGAAAAACATGCAAACAACATAACTACATTTGTCAATTCTAATCTTGGAGCTTACAGAAATATGTTTGGTCAATAATGACAATGAATACCGCTTAATCCTCGGGGTGGTCAGGGAACACTCACGACTAAACCAACGTTACTAACCCGAGGGAAGATTTGAAAGGTATCACCACCCGCAGTGGTGTTGCTTATGATGGACCCATGATTCCTACTGCTACTTCTTCTTCTCCTAAAGTAGTGGAACATGAAACCGAGGTGACAAAGGACACTGTGCCTCCTACTAATAACAGAAGTACCGAAGACGTCCAACCTTCGGTTGTCCAAGTTGAAAATCAAGTACCGAATTCTGAGCCCGTTGTTGCTCCCGTTGTTGAGCCAATTGAAGCTCCCATTAGTGCTCCGAAGCCTAACTAGAAAACACCGTCAAGTCATATCCTGTATAGTCTTAATGACCAAAGCTCCCGCGAAAAGGCTAATAACCAAATGGAGACATTCTTCCAAATCTTTCAAGATTTGCATTTTGACATTAGCTTCACGGATGCTCTCATTCTCATGCCTAAGTTTGCCTCGACCATTAAAAGTTTGTTGACCAATAAGGAAAACTTGTTTGAATTAGAAAAAACACCGTTAAATGAGCATTGTTTGGCGGTCCTCCTTAAGAATTTACCCGAAAAACTTGGGGACCCCGACAAGTTTCTCATCCCGTGCGACTTTTCGGGAATGGATGGGTGCTTAGCCTTGGCCGATCTTGGCGCTAGCATAAATTTCATGCCATTATCCGTGTGGAAGAAGCTTTCCCTTTCTGAACTTACTCCTACTTGCATGACTCTCGAACTTCGCGGCTGGATTGATTCTGTATACGGTCGGATGTCGCCGAAGTTGTCTTCGTAAAAGTAGGAAAGTTCCTTTTCCCGACCGACTTTGTAGTCGTTGACTTTGATGCCGATCCCCAAGTTCCTCTAATTCTCGGGAGATCCTTTTTAAAGACCGAACGTGCTTTGATTGATGTTTACGGTGGAGAATTAACTCTTCGTGTAAATAATGAAGCCGTAACATTTAATCTTGATCAAACCATGAGATACTCCTCTTAATATGATGATATTTTGGTTAACCGAATCGACGTCATAGACGTTGCTTATGAGGAGTATTCTCAAGAAATTCTTGGATTTTCCGTGAGTGGAAATCCCACTCCATCTACGGAACCAATTGTCTCCACCTCTTCACCTACCCTCACTCCCTTCGGGGATAGTGATTTTCTTCTTGAGGAAACCGATGCTTTCCTAGCTATTGATGATGAGCCAATTTCACCGGAAATTAATGACTCTTACTATGATTCGGAGGGAGAGAGGGAGATACCCTTTACCTTGAGGAATTATTAAGTGTGATCAATAGTGACCCAAATCTCCCTCTATTACCAGTTTGTGAAATTAATGTACCCGAAAAGATTAAATCTTCATGTGAAGATCCACCTGACCTAGAACTCAAAGACTTACCATCCCATCTTGAGTATGCGTTTTTGGAGGGTAATGACAAATTACCCATCATAATCGCTAAAAACTTAAAGGATGAGGATAAGGCCGCCCTAATCAAGGTACTTAAGTCACATAAACATGCCATAGCTTGGAAGATTTCTAATATTAAAGGGATAGATCCACAGTTTTGTACCCATAAGATTTTGATGAAAGAAAATGCCAAACCCGTTGTCAAAAATCAGAGAAGGGTTAACCCCAAAATCCATGAGGTTATTAAGCAAGAAGTTATCAAACTTCTTGATGCCGGGTTAATTTACCCTATCTCTGACAGCCCCTGGGTGAGCCCGGTTCATTGTGTCCCTAAGAAGGGAGGCATAACCATGGTAACAAATGAGGAAAATGAATTGATACCTACTCGATTGGTTACGGGATGGCGTGTATGCATTGACTACCGAAAGTTAAATGACGCCACCCGTAAAGACCATTTTCCTCTACCATTTATGGACCAAATGCTCGAGAGATTAGCGGGGAACGAATACTATTGTTTTCTCGATGGTTTCTCGGGTTATTTTCAAATTCCCATCGACCCTCAAGATCAAGAAAAGACCACATTCACTTGCCCATACGGAACGTTTGCCTACCGTCGCATGCCTTTCGGCTTATGCAATGCACCGGGCACGTTCCAAAGGTGTATGATGGCTATCTTTCATGATATGATCGAAAAAATGATGGAAGTCTTTATGGATGACTTTTTGGTCTTTGGGGATTCATTCGAAACTTGCCTCTCCCATTTGGACAAGATGCTCCAAAGGTGTGAAGACACCAATCTTGTTTTAAACTGGGAGAAGAGCCACTTTATGGTCAAGGAAGGAATTGTCCTTGGCCATAAGATTTCCAAGAACGGGATTGAGGTAGATAAGGCTAAAGTTGATGTAATCGCTAAGCTACCTCATCCCACTACCGTCAAGGGTATTCAGAATTTTCTCGGTCATGCCAGGTTTTATCGACGATTTATTAAAGATTTTTTGAAAATAGCCCGGCCGATGACCAGACTTCTTGAGAAAGATACTCCGTTCTTCTTCTTTAAAGAGTGCATTGAAGCATTTCAAACTCTTAAGAAGAAGCTTATCGAAGCACCAATCTTGATTGCCCCCGATTGGGACCTACCTTTTGAGCTAATGTGCGATGCAAGCGATTATGCTATAGGTGCGGTCTTGGGGCAACGGAAAGAGAAACATTTTTATTAATAAGTTCATCAGTTTGAAACGGATGATTATTTTTTATCATTGTGATCAATTTTGACCATATTGGTCAGGTGAGATTTCTGCTTTAATAACAGTGGATTTTTTTCATAAGGTTTTATGAAGAATTCTCAGTTGTTAAAAGCATTTCAGTGTTCATGTTGTGAAACATTTACTTTCCCTCCCTTTTGAAAACTATACCATAACCATAACCTTTTAGTGGGAGTCTTTGATCTTAGCGCACTTGATGATTCAGTCTTACTTGCTTTGAAAGACTCAACTTTCTTAGCTTGAATAACTTCTCTTTTCATGAACCACTCAATGTCATTGTGATCAGATGTGGTATAAACATTGCTACCACATGTTTCCCAGTTCTTTGTGACATGTTAAAGGTTTCTAGGTTTGATTCCTCTTCTTAGAGAAATAATCATGTTATGACCATGAGTATCATGATCATAGCTTCTACATATTTCATATATGGGATAGTATAAACAATCATTAGATTTATGATCATTATATCCACAATGTATGCATGAAGTAAAATGTATTGCTGGCCTTGAAGGTCTGGATCTTGAGGAAGATTCACCTTGACCAGTATGATACTGATTTATATTCATGGAAGACACAAATTCAGCATGATCACATGTTCTGTGATTGGTTTTCTTGTACTTTTTACAAAACAAGACTTAATAACAATTCTTAGAGAGATGATTGTTTTGCCCATACAGTTCACAATTCATTTTGAATTGAGTTTTGTATTTGTTTTGATGTGCATTAGGAGGAACTTGTTGAGAATTCTTGTTTCTAAAGTAAGATGACCTATTCTTGCTAATTTGTAATTTTAGTTCATTAAGTTCTTTCATTACAATAGCCAAAGGAGGATCATCTTTTATTTTTACATTCTTTAACTTACCAGCAGGAGCTGAATTAGTTTTAGAAGCTGAAGAACTTTGTTCCACTAGCAGGAGCTGAGGAAGGTTCATTTATTTATGATACCTTTAAGGTTCCGCTTTTGAATGTGGATTTTGACATAAATTGATTTTGATAGTCTTTTAGTTCCAAAACAGTTCAGCATCAATCAGCTTCTCTAGTGGAGGAAGGGGGTGCTACAGACTGAAGATTCATCCGTTGAATCATAATCAGTCGTTGAAGAGTCAGAGACAACAACTGAATGGTCAGTTGTGTTTCTTTGTGACTCATTTGAGGGTACCTTACCAGTATCATGATTTGACAGAGTAGAATCTTCAGCTTCAGATAACTTAGGTTTATTACTACTAGTAATAGACACCTCTGAGTTATCTGCTGAAGACTTTACAAACACTAGGTCTTTTGGCCCAGAGTTGGAGGTATCTTTAGTGAGTTGATCAATTCCCAAGATTTTCTTCTTTTGAGTAGGAATTTGTTCACTCATACGCTGATTAACTTTATTAGAACTGTTTAGCCATGCCTCTGTAATAGAAGTTAACTCTTTCAGTTCATTTCTTAAGTTTTGATTCTATTTGAGAATCTCAGTGTTTACATGCTACATGGTAAGAAGATCAAACTTTGCTTGCTTTAATACCAAAAGTTGTTCTTTGCATGTATTTAGTTCTTGAACAAGATTTCTATGTGTTGACATGAAATTGTTTCTTTGTTCTTCAACATAGTTTAGATCAATACACAGATAATCTAGAAAGGATTTTCTTTCATCATTGTCTTCCATTTCAAGAAGAGTGTGTACCTTTTTCATAGAGATCTTAATCCATTCACCATTTCTGACACTTTCTTTGCCAATAGAAACTTTTTCTTCATCGGCAAGAGCCATAAGAGCTTTAACTTCAGTTACTTCATTGTCATCAGATGACACTTCTTCTTCTTCATCCTAATCATATGTTTTAGCAATTAGACCTTTGTTTTTGCCTGAGGACGAACTAGGAGCTGAGGCACTAGAACTGAGTAGGGCTAGTTTAGCTTTAACTTTGTTGTACTTGGCTTCAAATTCTTTGGTATGCCTTGGTTCAAGTTTGTGCTCAGATGAATGAAGAAGTTTTGGTTGAAAAGGTGACTGATATGAAGGAACTGATGTCTTTGACCAACAGTCACTTGCAAAATGACCCTTCTTCCACATTTTGTGACAATTTCAGTTTGTTAGTTTGCTTTTGGCATTGCAAACCTTATGAGTACTACTTTTGTTTAGAGAACTTTTTGATTTGGTTAAAAAAAAGCTCTGCTTGGTATTCTTCTTCAAGGTCATTCATGTACTCTTGACTGCTTCTTGTATCCTCTTCATCATCAGGACTATCTTGAAAGTCCTGGGCAATAAAGGAAGAGAAAAAGCAGTTGATACTGGAGTTTCAGGGACAAGAGTTTTCTCTTTGTTAGTATCATAAATAATGTTTATAAGGTTTTCTTCATATTTGAGTTTACCAAATAGAGAAGCAAGCTCAGATTCTTTCACATGATTTGTGTTTCTGAGACTTTGGTAGAAAGCTAGCCACTTCTTTAGTAACCCGTTTATAAAACCAGTATTTATCTCAAGCTTTAAGAGTTTAATGCCATCATTTACTAATTCATTCATCAAAGATTTATATCTAGTGAAAGTTTATGTTAGAGATTCACCCTCTTTGAATTTGAAGGTGTTATAGCACAACTTCAGGTCCATGACCCTACTTTTTTTCACATCAGAGGGGTCCTCATGATATAGTATCAAGTCATCCTAGGTAGATTTTGAAATTAAGCAATTTATGACAGAGTATATTTGGTCATCTAGACGCACAGACATAATGAGACTTTTGAGTCACTGATCTAAGTTAGCAGCTTTTCTTTCCTCAGGTGTCCATTGTGTCTCTGGCTTCCTTTGACCAGCTGCCATAGGGATATAAGGACCGTTTGAAATGATGTTTTCAAATTGAGATTCAATACCAATGATATGACACATGAACCTCTTTTTCTAATTGATGAAATTTTCCACCTCTAGTACAGGAGCGGCATTTAACTAGCCACCCCTGTATTCAAGAGTTTGTGGTACTTCTACTGCTGCCATTTAAGATGGATCTTGATTTTAAAAATCTTTGAGCCTTTATATGTCTTTTTAAGGGGATTTTATAAACCAGAAGGCTCTGATACCACTTGTTGGTCTCTTGGAATTTAATATAAGGTTTATTAAGTTAAATTAATCAGATTCCATGGCAACAAAGTGAGTTTTAAACAGATATATATGAAGAATATAAAGAACAAGTTTAAAATACACAGAAGTACTTTTCAACATATAGGTTCTTATTAGAATCAAATAAAGAATCTATGACACACCTTGCTTGCGGAATAGCAAGGTGGTTGAATAAAAATTGGGGTGTTATCTCCTTTGAACTTAAACTCTAACCAAAGTTAAGAGAGTAAGAAAATAAACTACTTATGACTAAACTGAAGCTTCAGCTTCAGTAGTACCGTTCAGTTTGTTTGAGAGATAAATGAACTCTTCAATGTGTATCACATTAATTGGAAGAGATAACATTTACTCTGGGAATCCCTTTCCTTTTATAGGCAAAGGGGTTAGGGTTTACAAGTTTAACCTAGACTACGTAGTCAGCATTAAATGGGTGGATGAACTACCATTTAATGCATATTTATTTCTAGTACTAGGTACTGTCCTTTGAGGAAAGTTGTTGTACTTCTATACCAACTTTTAGAAGTTACTTTCCCAAGGAGATTGCTTTATTCCTTTTGACATAAAGCAATCTTTTTCCCGCTTTGTAAACCTTCTAGAAGTGAAACAACACGTTTCAACTTCTGTTAAGGAGATAGACTACGCTCAGCTTGGAATTGTCAACCAAGCTGAACTGAAGCTCTTACCAAAAGCCTTCTTCAGTTTTTGTACCGCTGCATAAACTGAAGTGAAGATACTTCACAATCTTCTAAGGACCTGAAGAGCTGACGCTGAAGAAACTTTAGCGACTCAAACTGAAAGACTTCAGTTTGAGAAATACTTAAGGGATTTTATGTTTAAATCTACTAAAAGACTGAAGGGCTCAGGAACTGAACCCAACACTAGATACAACCCAAATGTTATTTAAGAATACCCAAATAACACTAACGATCAACCCAAAACACTAAATCTTCAAATGTTCTTGATCAAAAACCAAAAATATATGATTTAAAGGGGTGTTTATTTTCAGACGAGTATAAGAGAGAAGAGAGGGAAAATGTGTGTGTGATTCTTGAGAGAGAATGGTTGTGTGTGAAATGAATCTAGACAAATGAATACATAAGTTAAAATTTTGGCATCCTATGTTTGTTGTGGTGGTGTGGTTTGGTCGAGCAAAAGAGGGAGGAGGGCAAGGGGGACCAATTTGGTCTCACAAAAATTAAGAACATGCAAGGTGACAAGATTTTGAATATCTAGATATTTTCCCATGCACACATAGTTACAAGATATAATTTACGGAACACGTAAATACTGAAAACGCGTAAAGACTTCACGAAAATTTTTGAAATTTTAAATACCAACTTAAAATGTAAAAACGTGACCACTGTCGAAAGACTACGATAAATAGTAACCCAGAATGCTTCCGGTAACAATTCTCAGATATACGCGGGACAACTTCCCTGTTAAACGTAAAAATTACACGGAGCTTATAATATTTAAAATACTAAACAGAAACGGTTAAAATATTGGCCTAAAATTTACAAGGTGTCACATCCTTTCCTTGTTAAAAGAGCTTTATCCTCAAAGCTTAAGACGTAACATCTGCCACGGGTGCAGAGTTGGCGAAGAGATGAGGATACTTCTTCTGCATTTGATCTTCACATTCCCAAGTGAACTCATGACCTCTCCTTGAGTTACAACGCACTTTAACGATTAGGATGCGACTTTGCTTCAGATGTTTGACCTCACATTCCATGATTTCGACAGGTTCTTCAATGAAATGGAGTTTGTCATCAACTTGGATTTCATCCAACGGTATATCAAGAGTTTCGTCGGATAGGCATTTCTTCAGGTTCGAGACGTGAAACGTACTATGAACTAGAGGTGCAAATGGGAACCGTTTTTTTTAAAACCGGTACAAAAAACCGGAACCGGTTTTTAAACATAACCGAACCGGTTAGACCGGTTTTCGGGTTTAATAAGCTACCGGTTTTTTACCGGTTTTAAACCCGGGTTTACCCGGTTTTTTAAAATAACCGGGTTTAACCGGTTTATTTATTTTTTATTTTTAATTTTTTTTTAATTTTTTTTATAACCGTTATATGCGTTTTAAAAAAAACCCGGTTTTAACCGGTTAAAAAAACCGGTCAACACTCCACAGTCAACTAGCCGTTACAATTTTTTTTTTTAAAACCCGGTTTTAACCGGGTTTAACCAGTTTTTTTGGGTTTTTAAAAAAAAAAAAAATCCCAACGGCTAGTAGCCGTTATACTAGTCATTTTTTTTTGTTTTTTTTGTGTTTTTTGATGATTTTAGGGCATGGATTGGTAGTATAAATACATGTAATGGGTTGGGGTTGAAAACATATAAAAAACACTCACTAATCTCTTTTTTTCTCTCTAACCATGATTATATATACTCTAATTTCTCAATCCTCTATAATGGAAAAACTCACAATACAAAAGCTTCACTAATCCTCTCCATTTCTACTAGCCAGTACGAAAAAGTTTCTAAAATGAAGATGTGATGCGAATTTGACAACTACGAGAAAATGCGATGTTTGGTCTAATTTCGATATGTGTATTATGATCGATGGGGTGGAAAAGGGGCGTTGCAAGAAATGATGCGGTTCGACTTGATTTTACAAAGTTTGTCATTCAACAAACGCTTCCATTCAACCACTTCGATACGTAAAGCTACGGAGTTCATCAAAGAGGAGGCTACAACCGCGGTATCATCATGTAAGTCGTACTAATCTTAGTAGTGGTTGCTTTTAAATTATCGGGATCGGCTAAAAAATATATTAATGATGGTTTAGTGATTATAAATTGGTGTTTCTATAACTATGGATACTTGGGACCGCACCTCATGGTACGACAATTTCTTATTTAGGGTTTACGGCTCTCATTGGTTTAATCCCGAATCTTGGTTTTTAATGAAATAGCAAATTGCTGTTAAACTATTTGGTTATCCTCATACGGGAATCTAATATAAGAAAAAATTTACATGACACCTTTAATTGAATATACATTTAGCTAATAAGTTTTTTACGATTTCACTAGTATTAATGATCCAATAATACTAGAGCTATGGAATTGTTAAAATTACGTATAAAACCCGTTTTAGATGGTCTTTTTTTTCATTCCGTTGTGTTGCTCATGTTATAAATTTATCCGTGCAAGCGGCATTAAAAATATGTGATAGTTTAAGATGAACTTTAAGGGTTTATTGAGTAACATATATTGTTCGAGTAACGACCGACAAATGAAATAAGACGTTTTCGTAAAACATGTGGTGAAGAACCCTAGGACCTTGCTTATGATAATTAATTACTAGGTGGAAATTCTACTTGCATGATGTTTGAAAATATATTACGACTACGTGAGACTTTTTAAAGCTTGTACTGAAAACACTTGTAATAAAAATTATGGTCCGTTCGTACGAGGTGAAGAAGCAAAAACACCGGACAATAATTTAGTGTAAAGAATTAGAGTTTCTTACGCTTAAAACCGACGACATGCTGGAAGAACAAGACGCCCTATTCAACATGAAAAAATATGAAATAATAAAGAAATATCGACAAGAAAATTAGTTATTGTAATTATAATTTTCTTACTAATTTTAATTTGTTTCGTATGTTTTTTACTTTTCGTAAGTTTTTTTAACTTTCGTATTTTATTTCTATTTTATGAATGAATGAAATTTAGTTTGTATGAAAAAATGGAAAAGAAGATGTTGAGGTAGCGCTGAGATGACAAACCGGCTTCATACCTTATGCTCTTATATCAACACTTTGGTTGGTTTCAAATTAAACTAGAGAGGTGAAAAAGACAGCTTGTTGGTCGGAATACGTATTCCGCAAGTTGGTTTTTGAAATTCAAAATTACATTAGGAATCGGGATGATAGAGAAGTAGAGAACTAGAAAATGAAACCTGGATTGATTCGCGCCAAGTGAAAAAGGCTGAGGTTTTGTGCAAGTCTCAGGTTTGCTAATTATGGGGTAGCATATGACATGATAAGGACTGGGCTATGCATGTTTTTTACCAAGTAAAGTAATATTGGTTCCTGCATACTTGAAAGGCCTATTGTTCCTATCTATCTTATATACTAAGACCACTGGCAACTAGAGATGCAAATGTAAACCGGTTTTTTAAAAAACCGGTACAAAAAATCGTAACCGGTTTTTTAAAAAACCGGTTTTTTTTAACCGGTTCGGTTAAATATAACCGAACCGGTTAGACCGGTTTTCGGGTTTTTTACGATACCGGTTTTTTACCGGTTTTAAAACCGGGTTTAACCGGTTTTAAAAAAAACCGGTTAAAACCGGTTTTTTTAATTTTTTTTTTTTTAATTTTTTTTTTTTATAACCGTTAATAGTTTTTAAAAAAAACCCGGTTTTAACTACTTGAGTACACTAATATGTTTTTAAAAAAACACTAATAGTTTTTAAAAAAATGTTTAAAAAAAACACTACTTGAGTACACTAATATAACCGAACACTAATAGTTTTTAAAAAAAAAAAAAAATTTTGACTACTTGAGTACACTAATATGTTTTCGGGTGATGGCCATGCCGAAGCTCGAAATGTATTAGTATTTATATATTTTTAGTTGTATAATTGTATTGTTTAAATAAAAGTTATGGTTGTATTTTTTTAGTATGTTTCCGGTGCAAATAAAAAGTTATGATTGTATTTGTTTAGTATGTTTCCGGTGTATTGTTTAATTAAATGTTTGATAATTAACAAGTTTATTAAATAAATGTTCGAAGTTTTAAATTCCGAAAAAAACCGAACCGGTATAAAAATCGATTCTGAACATTTATAACCGGTAAAAAACCGATAACGAAAATTTATAACCGAAAAAAACTGATTCTGAACATTTATAACCGAAAAAAACCGATTTCGGAAAAACCAAAACCGGTTATTAGAAAACCCGGTTATTTTAAAACCAGTTTTCTAAAAACCGGAAACCGGTTTTAACCGATTTTTTTGCACCACTACTATGAACTCTGTTCAATTTCTCTAGGAGTTCAAGTCGGTAGGCAACGGTTCCAACTTTGGCAATGATCTTGAAAGGTCTAATATATCGAGGGTTAAACTTTCCCCATTTTCCAAAACGTATCATCCCTTTCCATGGCGAAACTTTTAGCATGACCTTATCTCCTACTTGAAACTCAAGCGGTTTTTATCTTACATCTGCGTAGCTCTTTTGATGATCACGGGCAGCTTGAATACGGCTCTTGATTTGAACAATCTTCTCAGTTGTCTCATGGATGATCTGTGGGCTAGTGAGCTGACTATCTCCAACTTCAGCCCAGCAGATAGGTGATTGACACTTACGCCTATACAACGCCTCAAATGGTGAAGCCTTAATACTTGTATGGTAACTGGTGTTATATGAAAATTCTACCAATGGCAAATGTCTATTCCAACTTTTTCCAAAATCAAGCACACATGCACGTAACATGTCTTCCAACGTCTAGATGGTCCTCTCACTTTCACCATCAGTCTGCGGGTGATAAGTTGTACTCATGTCCAGTCGAGTACCTAGTGCTTTGTGAAGAGACCTCCAAAAGTGTGAAGCGAATCTGCCGTCTTGATCGGAGATAATCAAAACCGACACTCCATATCTCAAAACCACTTCTTTCAAATACTGTCTTGTCAACTTCTCCATAGAGTCATCTTCTCTTATGGGTAGGAAATGAGCAGACTTGGTGAGACGATCAACAATTACCCAAATCGTGTCTTGTCCAGTTGCTATCTTTGGCAATTTAGTGATGAAGTCCATTGTTATTTTCTCCTATTTCTACTAGGGAATCTCTGGTTGAACCAATAATCCTGATGGTTTTTGATATTCGGCCTTAACCTTGGCACACGTTAAGCACTTGCTAACATAGGTGGCGATCTCTTCTTTCATGTTGGGCCACCAATATAACTTTTTCAAATCTTGGTACATCTTATCCGATCCAGGGTGGATGGAATACTTTGACTTATGCGACTCGTGCATAATCAACGCTCTCAAGTCACCAAAACACAGAATCCAACTCCTGCTGTTTAGACACAACGTTTTGTCAGCACGAGGTTCAAGTTTATTAATCATACCATGTAGATCTTCAGCTGTGAAATTCTCTTCCTTCCTCGCCTCGGCTTGAGCATTTAGAATTTGCTTCAGAAGATTCAATCCTATAGTCATCACTAAGGCTCGAACTCGCAGTGGCTTAATCCTTTCCTTCCGGCTCAAGGCATCTGCCACTACGTTCGACTTTCCTGGGTGGTAACGAATCTCGTAGTCATAATCACTTAACAATTCCAACCATCGACGTTGCCTCATGTTCAGCTCTTTCTGATCTAGAATATGCTGCAAAATCTTGTGATCAGTGAACACAACACACTTCGTGCCATATAGATAGTGCCTCCACATCTTCAGGACAAACACTATTGCTCCAAGCTCTAAGTCATGAGTGGTATAGTTCTTCTCATGAACCTTGAGTTGGCAAGATGCGTAGGCTATGACCTTCTCCCTTTGCTTCAAAACTGCGCCCAATCCTTTATGCGAAGCATCGCAATAGACCACAAAGTTCTCACTTCCTTTGGGTAATGCCAAAATTAGCGCACTACATAATTTCTCTTTCAATAGCTGGAATGTAGCTTCTTCCTTTTCTCCCCAATCAAACTTCACGCTTTTCTGAGTCAATTTCGTCATAGGCCTAGCTATTTTCGAGAAACCTTCAATGAATCGTCGGTAGTAACCAGCAAGACCTAAGAATTGACGAATTTCGGTAGGAGTCTTGGGTGACGCCCAATCCTTGACTGACTTAATCTTAGCAGGCTCAACGTGAATGCCATCACTATCAAGCACATGACCGAAAATTTTCACTTTCGATACCAAAATTTACACTTAGAAAACTTGGCGAACAATTCCTCCTTCTTAAGTAACCTCAACATCAACTTAAGATGTCCTTCATACTCCTTCTTATTCTTGGAGTAGATCAATATATCATCGATGAAAACGATCACGAACTTATCTAAGTACAATTTGCACACCCGATTCATCAGATTCATGAATACCGCTGGTGCGTTGGTCAGTCCAAATAGCATTACTTGGAACTCGTAATGACCCTAGCAAGTCCTAAATGCCGTCTTTGGGATATCCTCTTCATGAACTCTGAGTTGGTGATAACCAGACTTCAAGTCGATCTTAGAGTAGACTCTTGACCCTTGCTGCTGATCAAACAAATCGTCGATTCTTGAAAGTGGGTATCAGTTCTTCACAGTAAGTTTGTTTAGTTCATGGTAGTCGATACACATCCGAAAAGATCAAGATCCATCATTCTTCTTCTTGAACGAACAAGATGTAGCTCCCTAGGGTGAGGAAACTGGTTTCTTATAAATCCCATTGTCAAAAGTTCACTGCAATTGAGTGATAACACATGCATCTCAACGGTGCAAAACGATACGAGGATCGTGCAAGTGGTGCAGCACCGGGACTAAGTACGATTTGAAATCAACATTACGAGTAGGTGGTAATCCATGTAAGTCTTTTGGAAAGACTTTTAGGAAATCCCGCACAATCGGCACATCTTCAAGTGGTTTCTCCTCCAACTTGTCATTAGTCTTCTTTGCCGTAACTTGTGCTAGATAAACTTGGCAACCATTCTGTATGTACTTTATGGGTTTTGGGCATTAGATGGATAAGCAACTTCGACTTTGTCCTAACCACCGTTACAGTCCAACACCTTCGATTATCAACACTCATCTCCAAAAGGAATACGAACGATCTTTTCCGTCCCACAAACGTTTTCATCACGTGGTATTTTGCCAACCAATCCATACCGATAATATTTTAAAAATCTACCTAGTTCTACAAGCTTATTTAATATTGAACGGGTGACCTAGTAATCCTAACGTGCAACCTCTAAGGTATCAACATTAGTTTCAAAAATTCCTTCTATCAGCTAATTCAATAGCATAACTAACGTCTGAAGTAGATGGGATGACATCAAGCAAGGAACTAAAGGTAGTCGACATAAAACTTCTATTGGCAACCAAATCAAATAACATCGAAGCATAATGATTATTGAGAAGGAACAACCTATGACAAACGTTAAATTAGGGCCCAAGCTCCTCCCTCTCTAATTGCATAAGATTTTGTCATAGGCTTTTCATTGTTCCCAGTCTTATTCCTTGCCTTATTTATGCGGTTCTGGTTTCTCAAACTTGAACACTTCACTTCTATAATATCCCTTGTCCTTCCACACTCAAGCAAGAACACCCGTTTGATTCCCAACTCGGGCCCTCTATAGCGTAGTACAACTGCGGCTTATATAATCTCTAGTCATGTGACCAACCCTTTTAGCAGTTACTACACTTTACCGTATATGGCCCTTCATGGTGCAAATTCTGCACTTTTGTTTCTATAAGCAGTTTCCAGCATTAACTCTTTTCCATTCAGCCTTATTTTTCCACTCGATAAGCTTCTTGCTAAATGTTATAACCATAACATTCTGCCTCTTAAAGGGTGTTGTTATCCACGTGATTGTCTCTTTGTTATTGGTGAACCATCTTCTTATTCACAGCATACTTAACATCGTACCCTTTAACTTTTAGTCTATAAAGTTGATAGCAAAACGATTTCCTCTTGGAGTCTAGTAGGTTCAACAACAATTACATTCCCTTGAATGCTATCCGGAAGACCTCAAATGTACTTCTCAACCTTATCCTCCTCTTGCGGGACCATCTTAGTGCACAACAGAGTCAAATCTTAGAACCTCTGGTTATAAGCAGTGAGGTTATTACTTTTCACTGTCAAGTTCCATAATTCTGTCTCCATTTTATGGATTTCATTCCTAGAACAATACACCTCAGTCATTAGCTTCATAAGTGCCTTCCACATCATGGCATAAGCAGCATCAACTCCAACTGCCCTTTTATAAGAATTCCACCAAGTTAATGCACCGTCCAACAAGGTGCATGATGCATACTTCACTTGATACTTTTGCGAGTAATTACTGATATGAAACACCGTCTCTATTTTCTCAAACCAACAGGTTAAACCAACAACTCCTTCGATTCCCTTGGTGTTCAATGGCTGATACTTCACAAAATCTTGGTAGGTACACTCTCGTGTAACGGGTATAACACCTTTGTTGTTCACATTAGGGTTTCCACTTCCATTACCGTTACCGTTTCCATTATTACAATTGACCTCGACATTGTCGCCTTATTGCTCAATCTCCATTTTCGTTTCGGTTCTAGGGTTCTTGGTAGCGTCACACGCTTTTAGAGCTTCTTCTACGCGCTTGGCAATCAGCTCGTTAATCGCATCTTGGGTCATTTCGAAACGTGTAGCAGTCGGCATAGTTCTACATCACAATTAATAATCATGGTGAGATCTCAAGTAAGATGAAATTACCTTAACATTAGGTGGGAAAATTCGAGATTAACATAAATGCACGGCAAGGCCACAATCAAGTAAATAATAACATATTACGTAAAAGATAGGGAAAACAACATTAGATAATTAACATCATAACATAGGTAATAGGAAAATAGATTTCATAACATCGAATATAGTCGATTACATCACGATTCTCTAAGGTAGGATCTATAAATCTCTAACACTACTACTACTACCACAAAATACTACTAATCGGTACACGAATAATGATGGAACAAATATAGGAGCGATAACCCAAATGTCTCTTTAGCATAAGTCTCAAGTCTCCTAAACCTCACACAATCATAAAATCGGAATAGGCAGATCTGCCTTAAATCCCTCTGAACATACGACATACTACGCCGAAAGCGGTCAACTCTCTGTCTCTCAACACCTAACATGCCTTTAAGTTTCATGTTATCCCGCTCCAACGTACTAATCCTCTTTGACATAGCAGCGCTCTGCTCACTAGCCGCTGTAATCCTATGTCCCTGTTCTCTTTGGATACTCTCGATAACTCTGACTCTATGAACCAGGATCTCTATCATGTGATCATATAGCTCCTGCATGACCACGTCCAAACCTCTTTGCATAGCATCTAAAGATCTATCGACACTAACTAACTCAGGAAAATCCTCTCTAACAGGCTCAGCCGTGTCATCCGAAACAACAAGGTGAGTAACTCGATCAACCTCAATCTCAATCATGCCTTTTGCACTAGACTCGGCCTCTTCCTCGACCGTAGTCCCAATATCAACTCTAACATCCGTCCCTCTAGCTGCAATATCATCATCAAATGCAATACAAGCATCGATGTTTGCCTTGACATCGGGATCAATATCAGGCTCAGTGTAGGGCCCATAACTATCCTCAACGTCAACTCCTAAACCAATCTCTCTAGGCACATATGACACATAGCCCTCTTATAAACTAACCTCAAAATCAGTCTCGGAATCGGAATACCTAATCCTCTTACGAGGCGGCAATAGGTCAGCGTGTATCAAAGATAAAGCTTCGGGTACGGGTGAAGCTACAGGTACTGATGTAGTAGGAGACCTACGTCTCTTACGAGATGGCCTCGCAAAAGTAGTAGTCGGTAAATCACAAAGAGAATCTAAGATAGGATGACCTGATGAGGAATGTCTCGAAGAAGAATCGGATGAAGCATATGAATGAGAATCCAATGAATTCTGTGACGAAGAATCTCGTGATGAGTCATCTGAGGTGAAATGGTCTGATGAAGAGTAATCCGCTGAATATCTCAATGCAAGTCAGTGAATAGGTAATGGTTTAACTCTTTTCCTAGCAGTCAACATCTTAAGTACCCCCATTAGGCTGGGTACGGTAAGCTCGACTGTCACACCCCGTGTTTTCGCCACTAATGGGGTGTGACAGATTGGTATCAGAGCCAAGGTTATAGAGAATGCTTTTAAAAAATAAAAAAAAGAAAACACAACTTTAACTAAACTAAAGTTTTCGTAAAACCTCAAACATGGTGAAAGTTAATTAGCCTGAGCAATTCATGGTATTTCCTAAATTATGCATAGCCTGATCAACTATGCTTAATTTACGAAGGACTATGAAATGATGGGGGTAGTTTTCTAAAGTTATGTTGGGGGGAAGAAAGGGGGATGTGTGAGTAGTGAGACAACCTGAAAATGAGTGACCGCGAAATTGTGAGAACACTTGCGAGTGTTGGGATCTAGAGTGTTGTTGATTGCCTAGTGCTTGCCATGTTGCCTTAATCGTATTGCATGATACCCTAGAAGCCTAGGTAGATATGTCGTTGGTAGCAACGTTAATTGAGGATGTGTCTTGGGTAGTTATGTTGTGTATTGCATAATGCCCAGAGAGCTTTGGTAGGTATATTGATTGGTAGCGATGCTGATTAAGGGTATGCCCTTAGTAGATATGTTGAGGTATTGTATGATGCCCTGAAGTGCTTATTCTGTGTAGAACCATGATGGTGCTTGCTTTCCGTTCGTACCTCTTAGGTATATTCGATATATATATATATATATAAGGGAATATATATACGGGTATACGGTTACGAACACCAAATTTCAAATGTTATGTTGATTATATATGTAAAGCATAGTGATGCTGGTAATTTGAGTAATGATATTTTGTAAAAATACTTATACCCTTACCGTGTTATCATAGGTCATGTCTACCCAGCTTATGTTGATTTGAAGACTATCACCCAGGCTAATAGAGCTCAGAGCCCCTGAGTGCCCGTCCTATTACCTGATGACCCTTATGTAGCGGTTAGGCAGGCACAATTAGTTGATACAGATACTGAGTCAGAGCCAAAGGAGGCTCCCTCAGAGGCGCGGGAGTCGTAGCCATTATTTTCTAGAGTACCGCTTACTGATGAGGAGTTTGAGGCTTCCGAGCCATCAGATACTAGGACTACTTCATCATATTCATCGGCTTCATCGGATTCCACCACACCATTATCACCTGATCACCCACTTACCCGGACTACACCTACCCGAGCTTCGTTCTACCATAGGACTGCAAGTATAACTGTGTGTGCCCAGCCCGCCATGTCCCCTGGTAATTCAGCCAGAGTGGCAGAGGCGATGACCTTGTCAAATTAAGCCTTTCGTAAGAGATATAGATCCTTTTACGAGACACCATCACCATCTCCGAACCTTCCAGTACAGAAGAGATATAAAGATACATCTGAGATTATATTAGATACTGATAGTGAGGGGGACGAGTTAGGAGATGAGGATACTGAGGAGGATAGAGAGGCAGAGAGTTCGGATACAGATGATGAGAAAGAGAGGTCAGAGGACGAGGGTCCTGGTTTAGAGGGGAGGGAGGAGGAGGCTGTACCCGAGGGTCAGTAGCAGGTAGTCCTAGCTACGGATACAACCATGGGTGAGGCTTTAAGACTTGGTTATAGGGCGTTGAGACGTCATGAGTTAGAAGTGAGGAAGGACCAGGTACCTAATACATTCGAGGTAGGTCAAAGCTCTAGGTCTGTGCCAGAGCAACAGGGAGCAGAGAGGGTATCTGCATTTAGACAACCCACATAGGTAGATCCCACAGATGGCACCATTTATACCGATATCCTGGTTTATGTACCACCAGTTGCACCTATTTAGACCCCACCATCTCTTGAGTGGTCTTTCGGTTCTTTACCACTTTCACCATCATCCTTGGTAGTTCCATCACCCGTAGCTTTACCAATGACTACCCTAGCAGCCACTATAATGGTAGACGATGATCAGTTCTTAAAAAAGTAGGAGCGTAGTTAGAGCTTCATGGGAGCATACTCCATGATTATATACAATGTTTGGATGCATAACCACCTACTTTGTTTAAGGGTTATGATAGGGATTTGAGGGAGTTGTATACTAGGTCAGGAGCGGTTAGAGATGAGATCTTTTCGCAGAGGTATAGGTTTAGGAGTTTAGAGCGGGAGCAGGAGAGGGCTACGGTGACCTTCAGTGCTATATGGAGGCCGGTATTAGCTTTGGAGGCATAGGCAAGTCAGACTGATGCCTAGAGAGCAGCTCTGTGGCATGTTATATATGATATTCAGAGGGAGAACCATGGTTTGAGGATGCGGATTACTGAGGAGAGGCGTAAGCG
Organism: Tanacetum coccineum; assembly: GCA_026074375.1. Taxonomy (NCBI): domain Eukaryota; kingdom Viridiplantae; phylum Streptophyta; class Magnoliopsida; order Asterales; family Asteraceae; genus Tanacetum; species Tanacetum coccineum. Next base: position 36,881 of record BQNB010048746.1, read on the forward strand.
ATTAGAGTTGGCAGATCGTGTTGCCAGGATGGAGAGGAGACAAGAGTCTAGGGAGGAGTAGTAGGATGTGTAGAGACTGATTTGGATTTTTGTATATCACTAAACCGAGTAGCATCAGTTAGTGTTAGATCTAAGTTAGGTAGTTGATTAGTAATAGATATGAACTGATTATTATCAGTCGGTAGTTAACTCTTATTGAAGTCATAGTTATTATGGTAGAAGGATGATTTGTACAGAACTTTTGGAAGAGTAATGAATGGTAGTATTCTTATTTTATCCTGGATAGATAGATATGTTCAGTGCTTGCGAGCACAGTTGCCTACGCATGTCCGCTTTATTTTTGCGGGCATGGGTACGCATTCCCATTGGTTTCTCATAAACTTGAAACATATTCTAGTTGTCCGATTTTACTGATACGATAGAAGGTCAAGTAGTTAAGTAGAACACCATGAGGTCACCGGAGACTTGATAAAGTCGTAGTGAATAAATTTGAAATCCAACCATTTCCTTTTAAAGGAATGGTGAAATTTTAAATAATGTCATGGCCTTTCTAAAAAGGTGGAACCTAGAGTACTCAACCAGGTAGGGTTACTTAGAAGAGTTTGAGTAGATGTTGGTAAGTAAACCATGGACGGTCTTAAAAGAGCATAATGTAAGTTATGAAATTGGTAGTATGAGATTGGTAGTGCGAAATTGGTAGCATAAGATTGTTTGGGATTGGTATGAGATTTGTTAGGGAGAATTATCAAACTGAGGAGATAGTAGGAAAGACTATCTTGTTGTGCGAAACAGAATCTGGATAGATCATGAGAAAGTGTAAGAGCTACACGTTAAAACTAGTTCTTTAGGGGAATCAAAAGAAACCCCGCTTGAAGAGACCAAATTGGTGGAGGACCAATGTGTTATGTTGAGGAATGGAATTTTCCTGTTGTTGGTTGTGATTAAGAATTTGAGTTGAATTTCAAGGGCAAAATTCTTTTAAGGGGGTTAGACTGTGATAATTGATAACTTTTCCTGGGTTAAGTATTATAAAATATTATAATTATATATCGGAGTCTTTTAATTTTGCCAGTTTTCTTGGGGAAAGCTGAAAAGTTGACTTCGGTTGACTTATTTTGCGTACATACGGTTACGGTTTAACCGGGTGTTGAGAATGGGTCTTGAGTTTAGTAAGTGAATCACTTTTGATTCATCTTTCTGTATCGAAATGTTTAATTCTTCATTTTAAGTGATTCCGGGAAGTTTTCCCGTGTTTCGCGAAAATCGTCACGCAGCGCGTACCGACACGACAGTAAATTTGAAAACGGGTTGAATAATCGTGGGTGAATTTAACGAACTTATTTAATAAGTAATTTCGTAATTTGAAGTAATGTTTGTCTAGAACGTAAATCGGGGAGATGTGAATTAAAAGTTATCAGAAAACGGTCGTTTTCGTAAAATTTGAGTTAAGTGCGTATCGGTCGTAAAATTGAAATTTGCGAACATAGTCTAATGTGACAAGATGTATTTTTGAAGTCGATAAACTTTTAAATTTGTGAGGAAGGTTTCGGTTTGATTTGAAGTGACCTCGTATTTTGGTCCCGACACGTCCGATAAATGTTCAAAATGAATTTTAAGTAGTTTAAGTTGGAAATATGTCGTGTAAATAACCTAGGTTCTTGGAAAAACATTTTTAAGTTCAATAAAAATACTAAGTAACTCCGAGTAACGTTTTAAATTGATGAAATTAAAGTGTTAAGGGAACCCAACACAAAAAGAAGCGAACCCGAGCATCCTTGGATGCTTGGCCGGATATGGGACACCAAAGGGAACACCAAGGCAAGTTTTTAGCTTGGTTGGTCCTTCAATGGTACATATCATTTTGTCATCACCTTAAACATGCATTCATACATCATTTCAAACCAAAAATCAAAATCTCACTCTCTTTCTCTCCAAACTTCGGACGCAAACCACAAGGGTCAAGAAACATTTTTTTGAAGATTTATCAAGAACACGGGGTTAGAAAACATTATCGGGGTTGATACTTAGTAGTCTCGGGTTATAGAAAACAACGGTTGGGTTCTTTTCCTTGCGTCTAAAATCGAACCAAAGCCTCCAAATTGTAAGTTTTCTAAATTTTGTTTTAGTTGTACTTTTGGGTGTCTAATGGTATTTATAAGTTAGTTGTACGGTGCGTTTGTTGAAAATCAAACTCGAAAATTTTGGAAATAAATAAATAAGGGTGTGTTCGGTTGACGTGGTCAAAAGAAAAGGAAAAAAAGGTTGAACACTTTTAAATTATGGTTGAGGTGGTAAATTTATTTTTGAGTCAAATGCTTATTAGGGCTTATTTTCGAAAATAGCTTAAAAATAAGCTAGTATAAAGCTTATTTGGTTTTCGAGCTTGGTTTGCTTGGGCTCGGCCCAACCGAGTGATAAGGGGAAGGGTATTGGGCTCGGCCCAATACCACACGGCTTATTGACTTCGGCTTATTTGGTTGGCTTATTTCGTTTGGCTACGGCTTATTATGTTTCGGCTTATATGAAGTTTATTATGTTTCGGCTTATATTGAAGCTTATTATGTTTCGGCTTATATTGAAGCTTATTATGTTTCGGCTTATATTGAAGCTTATTATGTTTTGGCTTATTATGGTTTGACTTATTGAAGTTTCGGTATATTTGGTTTTGGCTTATGGTGGTTCGGTTTATATTTGGGCTTATGACTTATATTGATTCCGACTTATATTTTGGAATTAAAAAGGGTATGGAGTTTGTTTTTAACTATCAGGCTAAATATTAAAACCTTAATGGGCCGTAAGGCCTAATGACTAGTAAATGGACTAATGGACTCAAATGGAATTTAAAATGGCTATGTTGGACTTAACAAGTGTTAGTGGACTAATATTGGACTTTTAGGCCCAATAGGTGAAAATTGAATAGTTTGGACCACTAAGACGGATAAATGGGTTTACGGGTACTTACGGTAGTGGAAAACGGTTAATATGGTCGATTTTAGTAATAGATGGATAAACGCTTTGAAAATATGAACTTTTGGCATTTTGTCGGAATTTTAGAAAATTATGGAAAGCATTGAAATATAAAGTTTGAAAACCTTGGAAACCTTTTACAAAGAACGAGTCATGTCGAATTTTTGTGAAAAATGTCACACTTAGAAAATAATGTGGAATAATTATTTTGTGTCGACTCAACTAAAGGACAAAATACGACTTTTTTAAACGTTAAGTGTTAAGGTTAAACGATTGAACGTGGACGTACTAAGATGACGAGATTCATATTTACCCCTTTTAGCCCGATAAAAAGACAAAAATAATAATAATATATTTCTATTTTAGTTAAAAGGTTATATGCTTATATATATATACATATATATATATATCGTATCGATTACGGAGATGTTAATTCATTTATTTTCGATCTTTGAATTCATACTCATTTCTCGTCAGATTTCCTTGGATTGTTTAGACAATTGTTTCGTTATCGGATGTGTTTTGAGTATTTTGTGTTGATGTCGCACTTAGCCTAAGTGCATCGAGTTGTTTTAGTAGTTACCACACAACCATGATACTAAAAGATTTTGTAATGGGAATAAGAGATTTTTTAATAGGAATAAGAGATTTTGTAATGGAATAAGAATTTTGAAATGAGAATAAGGGTTTTGTAAAGAGAATGGGGATTTTGTGTGAGTAAGGACAAACGCTTATATAATAAGACAATTTTATACAAAATGTTAATATGGTGAAATTAATGTTAGGTCGTGGCTAGGTACCGTTGTGCGTTGTGTAGAGATTATTATGCGGTTATTATCATCTATCGAGGTGAGTTCTCGTAGCCCTACTTTTTAAATCTTTTCCGTTAGGGGAAAATGATACTCAAATGTGTTTTGAACTGTTTTTCTCAACTGTGCGAAATGTGGTTTTGTTTTTAGGACAATTTATGTGCTTATGACAACTATGTGAATATTATGTGGTTTGATTGTACTTGCATGCATCGAGATGCACGACAATGTATGTGATTAGCAAAGATTTTCTATGTTTTGTGGTGGTCCTTTCCTAAGTAATTGCTCAAGTTGGTAGGCCCTTAGGTGCGTAAGTGACATTCAGAGTTGCGACTCTAAGAGCATTGGTATATGTTGGTTTGATGATAAGCGGGAATGCTAGGTCATGGTACATGATTAGCGAGGATGCTAAGTCATAGATTGTTTACATATATTCACAGTCATATTCCACAATTGTCCATTGTTGAAAGTATTGGCACAACGACTAGGTTTTAAATCAAACCTACGAGCTCACCAATATTATTGTTGACGTTTTCAAGTATCATTTTCCGGTGTGTTTTTGAACAAAGGTAAATAAGAAGTAATGGGGATCAAAGATGAGTGCATATGGGAGTTTATTGAAAGACAATGGTTTGGCTTTTTCCAAGGTTGTGAAATTGTAAACTTTTGTATATAAACTTTTGTAAACAATGTATGGTATGATCTTGTAGCTTGTGCGATGAATGATATTCTCGCACCCCGTGTTTCCGCCGCTGACGGGGTGTGACACCGACCAATAGGAATTGGCTGCCTTGGTAAGACAAGAACAACTTGTCGGCGAGGTAATCCGGGCGGTGCAGGTAAAATCTGACGAATAGATGGTGAAATCTCAGCAGGTAGTGTGTCATGAATGGGTGATGGTGGTGTATCAGGAGTGTCACTGTCGGATAAGTCAATGCAAACAAATGGAGAATTCTATTGTATAGTGGGAGCAATAGGTGGTATAGCGGGTACAATGGGTGAAATAGTGGGTGTATCAGTGGGTATCAGTGGAGTGTCATCCTGGATGGCAGGTAAATCAGCAGTAGGTGCAGTGGCTGGAACAGTAGTAGGGATCGTGCCTAACAAGATAACTCGAGCAGTGGACGTCCCCACGCTCTCCGCTGATGAGTCCGACGAAATCGAGATGACAGAAAAAGCCATGACCTGCACAAGCAACAATTCATATAAATCCCTTTAAATCAACCATGCATCATGCAAGGGAAAACTAAATAGGTATAATACAAAGTAAAATACATTATGTAAATTATATAGAGCGATATGAAATTATCGGTTACGTAAAATAAAAACATTATAATCTTATACACAAGGAAAGATTAGATCATGTAAGGGCACAATTAATTCACGTAGGGATCACATACTGGTTATAGACCAAACCTAGATATTCTACCTGGTTCTCTATAACCTTGGCTCTCGATACCAATTTGTCACACCCCCAAATAGGGTCCCGTCGGAATAAGCGTTTGGGACGTGACGTCATACATATCTCAAGTACAAAACATAAAGAACGACCTCTAAAGGGGTACGTCTTATAAATCATAACTCGTTGCATGAATTTAAAAGTAATAAGTCTTATAAATCATTTCAAAGGGATTAAAACATAGCGGAAGCAAAAATGAAAACGTAGCGGAAGCGATAATAAGTTTTGACAAAGACAACGAGTATGAATAATGATACTCTTGAAATCAGTCAAAGTCACATTGCACAT